>PVIC010010522.1:0-43230 GCA_004025085.1 Thryonomys swinderianus
AAAAAAAAAAAAAAAAAAAAAAGTTACCATCAAGTAAGAAGCAAATGCATACGGGTATAGGTTTGTAATATATGTGTGACAAAGTGCTCATATTTGGTTATATAAAAGATATCTACCAAGTAGTTAAAAAGGCTCAACACAATTTAATGTGGAGAAAGACTTGAACGACCCTTTACAAAACAGTCAACATGCAAGGCACTTAACATTAGTATTCCTCACAGAAAGACAGATTAAAACCACAATAAACTACTAATACACCCCAATAATAGCTGGTATGTCTATAAAAAGACTGACAGTATGAAATGTTAGCTATAAAACAATTATCACCATCTACTAAAGCTCAACAGTTATAAATTCCAAACAAGCAATTCCAATTCTGAGTATAAACCTAATAGAAAGGAACACTTCTGTTAACTCTCATATATGTATAAGAACGTTCACAGCGGGCCGGAGGGTTAGCTCAGTGGTTCCGGCGCCTGCCTCGCAAGCGTAAGGACCTGAGTTCGATCCCCGGTTACCACATATAATGCTGGGCGTGGTGGCTCACGCCTGTAATCCCAGCACTCGGGAGGCAGAGACAGGAGGATTGCTGAGTTCGCAGTGGCTTGCTTGGGCGCCACAGTAAGCTCAGGGCCAGCCTGAACTACAAAGCAAGACCCTGTCTCCAAAAAGCAAAAAAAAAAAAAAAAAAAAGAACGTTCACAGCAACTTTATTCACAATAGCCAAAAGTGGGAACGAATCTAAATGCCTATGAATACAGAGGAAAAACAAATTGTGACACATTAGTGTGATAAAATACTACAGAGCAAGGAAAAAGAATGTATAGTCATATGCAACATAAATTCTAGAGACAGAATGTTGACCAAAAGAAATCTGATACTTGACTGCAAGATTCTTTTTATATGAAGTTCAATAAGCAAAATTGTTACAGCAATAGAAATCAAAATAGTGATCATTTCTCAATAGATATTGACAGGAACAGCTGGAAGAGCCTTGATCTGAGAGGGGTTGGATGGATGGATGGATGGATGGATGGATGGATGGATGGATGGATGGATGGATGGATGGATGGATGGCTGGTTGGATGGATGGATGGATGGATTGCCATTCCCCCAGTATCAAACTCAAGACCTTGTGCTTTTGAGGTAGACATGGTGCCACTGAGCTAAGTCCCTAACATAGTTAATAGATAATATAACTGTTAAAAATATGTCAAGTGGGATATGCTTAATATCTGTGCATAAATCAGGCTTGTGGCATGCCAGTAACCCCAGCTCTGGGAGGCTGTGTTGGATTATGTGTTATATGTGTTTCTCTGGTAAACAGTCTGTATCTGACTGATAGGCTAAGATAGGAGGATCACAAATTCAAGCCCAGTCTGGGCAACTTCAGCATTTTAGTGAGCTCCTAATCTCAAAACCTAAAAAAAAAATTTTTTTTAAATGACGGGGTAGGTAGCTGAATGTGAAATTCCTTGGTTCAACTTCCTAGTACCACTTAATTAATTCAACCTGTGCATGTTGCTATACATAAGCAAATAAAACTGTAAAAATGCAAGTTTGAAAAAATATATAATGGCAAAATTGGAGCTAAAGTCTTAGCAACTTGAAAATATCAGATGACTGAGACTCAAAAACACTACAACAAAAGGCTTTTCACTAGCCAGAGACCAGGGAAAAGCCAGCCAAGACACACAACTTGAAAAGAAACTACTGCCACAGAAAAACCTGAAAGAACAAGAAAGGAGCCTAGACTTCTAGCCCACTGTCATGTACCCTATCTATAATGTCAGTTGGGACCATGGGGGGGAGCACTCAGAATGCAGTATCCCACCATTATCCCACGGATACCAGGAGGTATCTGTAAGGGCCTACCTGGAGCCAGAACTCTTAACTCACCCAGTAGCAAAAGAGAATGCCTCACCTTGGATGCCAACAGAGGCAGAGTAGGGAACCTGGACATAAAACTCCAACCTGACAATATCAAGGCAAAGCATAGCCCCTCCAAAAGAGTGTCAGGAGAAACGTATCTTCAGAGGTCAATGGCAAAGGTTATCAACCTAATATTCTATCCCCATACAAACAAGCAATCAAGGCTAAAAAAGCAAACAGTTTTAAGTCATGGTCATGAACTCAAAGTTTACTTTTTAGGCACCATTTTTGCAAGTTCACTGTTGTGGTTGTCTCCCATGAGAACCTGAATATATAATTCAGGAAATAAATTAAGACAAAATGATAACCAACAGTAAAGGAAATAATAAAATCAACCCAGGAAATAGTGAAGGGACTTTGTAAGATTATAACATAGCTGAGCTGGATATTTAGCTCAGTGTTTCCAGTGCCTGCCTAGCAAGCACAAGGTCCCTGGTTCGATCCCTGGTAACCACATCCAACAATACCAGACATGGTGACTCACACCCACCAGCAATCAGTACCACATACTGATTACAGTACCACTCCCGAGTGCTGGGTGTGGTAGCTGACATCTGTAATCCCAGCACTTGGGAGGCAGAGGCAGGAGGATTGCTGAGTTCGAGGTTTGCTTGGGCTACATAGTGAGTTCATGGCCAGCCTGAACTACAAAGTGAGACCCTGTCTCAAAAAAAATAAATAAAAGGATATGTAATAAGCTGATTTTATAGAGGGGAACTGGACAATGGAAGGGAACCATGGAGGGGGACTGGGTAAAATAGCAAATATGATTTAGAATTTGGAAAAAATTAAGGATATAGGGCTGGAGGGTTAGCTCAGTGGTTCTGGCGCCTGCCTCGCAAGCGCAAGGACCTGAGTTCGATCCCCGGTAACCACATATAATGCTGGGCATGGAGACTCACGCCCACCGGCAATCAATACCACGAGACCCTGTCTCCAAAAAGCAAAAAAAATTAAGGATATAATCAAATCCAGGTATGACTCTTTTTCTTTCCTAGTCTCAGATGCTTTCTGCACTACAGGCAGCACTGAAGATATGGCCAAGATCAAGAACCACACTAAATACAACCTGTTTCAAAATGGCACAGAAATGGCATTGATGATTTCTGATCAGGAACACAACTTTTAAGTGGTAGAACCTAAGTTCCCAAAGCCCAGGCCCAGTTTCAAACTCTGAAAGGTGTCTAGGATCGCACCATGGCTCCAAAGCAAAGATTTCTATCTACTAATATAAGGAGAAAAATACCTATATGATCCCTTAGACTGTTTTCCATACCAAACTGGTGTCAACCTTTGTTATTTTGTGCAAATAAATGCAATTTTTAAAAAATCCAGATATGAAAAGTCAAATATTAAATGCTGGATGGATTATAAGGATCAAGTTCCAAGAACTATAATGTAAGAATATTCTTCAAATGGTAAGAAAGTTTTACTCTAGCATCCAATCTGACCTAGCAAAATTAAATACTTATATTTATATATTCATAACATCCTATTAGAGTTAACTTAAGTATAAATCATGAAAAACTTTTATCTGTCATGGATCTAAATGTAAACAAACCACAGGAAAACATAACTTAGAGAAGTAAAGGAGTCAGCTAGAGTAAAATGTCCCCTTAAACAGTGTGCAATCAGAGGCCGGAGATTTAGCTCAGTGGTTCCAGCACCTGCCTCACAAGCGCAAGGTCCTGAGTTTGATCCCGGTAACCACCTACAATGCTGGGCATGGTGACTCACTCCCACCAGCAATCAATACCACATACCACAGTGCCAGGCATGGTGGCTCATGCCTGTAATCCCAGCACTCAGGAGGCAGAGACAGGAGGACTGCTGAGTTTGAGGCTTGCCTGGGCTACATAGTGAGCTCAGGGCCAGCCTGAACTACAAAGCAAGACCCTGTCTCAAAAAAAAAAAAAAAAATGTGCAATCAAGAGACCCTGTTGAAAGCTAACAGAATAAAAAGCTTTAAGTTAGAGAACAATCATTACAAGTATTAAAAAACAAACATATATAAAACAGTGGCCATGGACTAGGGATATAGTTCAGTGATTCCCCTAGGATGCCTAAGGTGCTTGATTCCAAAGAAGTGGGCAGGAGGGAAACACCACTGAGTAGACATCAGAAAAGTACTATAAAAATACTATTTCATTTCGAGTAATCAACAGATAACTTGTAAAATCAAAAATATCAAGGGTTGTGGGTCAATCACCAAAAGAAATAAAAACAAGATCAGAGTTTGTCTCCAAAGAGTGAGATGGGGAAAAGCAGGACAGAAGATGGTTGCTACTCATCACAAGTTCTTATAAATTATTTGATTTGTTATCGTATATGTTTACAACTTTAAAATCACTGTTAAAGTTTAACAAAGCCACTCTGATGAAGTTCTGAGGCACCAGTCTCCACACGTGAGAATATGAACTGGCACAATCTCTCTGGAGGCGAAATTGACAGTACCTAGCAAAATTACACATAAACTGATGCTTTGACCCAACAATCCTTACGATTACTAGAATCTTACCATTGGTATAATGGTAAAAATACAAGAAAGCACACGCACAAGATTATTCATTACAGTAATAATAATTTATAATAATAAAAGACTAGAAGAAACCTAAATGTCTGTTAATACAAGAGTGGTTGAATAAAGTATGGTCTATATATCCAAAGGAGAACTTGTCTTACAAAAAAAATGAAGATGATTTCTATACATTGCTAAAAGTGATAGCTTTACAGGATTTATTATAGGGGCCAGAGATTTAGCTGAGTGGTTCCAGAGCCTGCCTAGCAAGTGAAAGGTCCCTGGTTCAATTCCCAATAATCACATACAACAATATTGGGCGTGGTAACTCATGCCCACCAGTGCTGGCATGGTGATTCACACACCACATACCACAGTGCTGGGCGCAGCAACTCATGCCTATAACCCCAGCACTTGGGAGGCAGAGGCAGGAGGATTGCTGAGTGCGAGGCTTGCCTGGGCTACATAATGCTCAGGGCCACCCTGCACTACAGAGAGACCCTGTCTCAAAAAAAAATTATTATTAAATATACCTATGTATTTGCCTTTCTGTTGTTTTTAGTAGAAGAGCAAGTGAAAATCCACAGATAAACTAGTTGCCTACAGAGGAGGGGAAGGATAGGATGGTGGGTAGGAACACATTACATCTTGGCACATCTGTAATTGCAGCACTCTGGGAGGCTGAAGCAGGAGGACAAGTGTGAGCCCAGCCTGGGCAACTTAGTGAGATCTTGTCTCAAGAAGTAAAAAAAAAAAAAAGGCAGGAGGAGGTTTAGAGATGCATGGGGGAGTAGCTCACTGCAAAGATACTGGGGTTCGATTCCAGTACTGGGGAAAGGGGGTTAGGCTTTTATAAATACACCTGTTTTGTATATTTGGCTTTGGAACAACATAAACATTTTACATAATTACAGAACAAAATTAATTACTTTTTTAAACCCCAAAAGACTAAAAAGAAAAAAAATTTAGGGACTTAAGTGGATGATGTACACTGAATTGAAAACACAACCACAGAGAAAGAAACTCTAGTCATTTTTAAATAGTAATTTGATTATACATTCCCAATGAAATATACCCTCAGGACAAGAACTACCATATTAAAGAAATAAGAGCTATTTAATAATCATGTCATTGGTGGTAATGTTTGTACTTCTACGAGCAGCCTGAGCATTGTGGGGTAAAGCTAAAGAGTAATTACATCAGTGCTGGAAATCAAGACTTCCACTATTCACATGTAAAGGTAAATACATGTATATACACAACGTGTACAATCTCCTCCCTCCCCAATTCTAACCCCAGGAGAAGCCTAGATATAACTCTTAGTAACAAATATCTCCCCTACCACAAAATACAAAATCCTAAAACTCCCAAACTTGTGATCACTAATATTTCCCCCAAAAAAGAACTCAGACTCCTAAAAGAAACAGTGGAATACAGGTCTGGAATAGGAAACAAAAAATGATCCCTGGAACATCTTTTCATACTAAAAGGCAAGGAAGCTATTAAGAAAACTATTGGGATCCTGCCAAAAGGACTTAGAATTGTGCTTGAAAAACTTCTCACTATACAAAGAAAGGACAAATTAAACATCAACAAGGATAATACCTGTAGTAAATTGGAAAAATAGCAAGTAAGATTAAATGTATGCATTTAGAGTGACAGACCTTCCAAAAACATCAATTACACATTTTACCAAAGTACTGGGAAATGATTTGAAAAAGTAATATGGGAACTCATGCATTTATCACAATTTTCCTATATGAATTCTACAGCAAATAGTAGAGAATGTGGTACAAATTTCTCTTTGCACGAGTATACAAGCTAATATGAAAAAAAAAGTGGCAGACAGGAAACATCCATTTCTTTAAAAAGTTTGATAAAACTAGCTGGGGATTTAGCTCAAGTGGTACTGTGAACTCTGGATGCACAAGGACCCGAGTTTGATCCCCAATACCACAAAAAAAAAAACTTTGATAAAACTAAAAGTTTTTAATATGAGGGAATTTTTGTTAATTTTTCAGATGTGACATGTGTTTTTAAAAACTAGAATATCATTTAGAGAAACATAGGAATACTAAAGAATGTGATGTGGCATCTGGGATTTGCATCAAAATAATATAGAACTAGGAAGTAGGAGAAGAGGGATATAATCAGTTACCTACAAATGAAATCAGGTAAACCAGATATTAAGTATTAAAACTGGGTGTTAGGGCCGGGCATGGTGGCTCACGCCTGTAATCCCAGCACTCGGGAGGCAGAGACAGGAGGACTGCTGAGTTCGAGGCTTGCCTGGACTACATAGTGAGCTCAGAGCCGGCCTGAACTACAAAGCGAGACCCTGTCTCAAAAAAAAAAAAAAAAAAAAAAAACTGGGTGTTAGGCATCTGGGGGTTGATTATACTATTCTATTTTTATAGGTAGTCAAGATAAAATAGTTAAAAAATTATGGTAACCATGGCCAAGTGTGGTGGCACATGCCTGCAGTGCCACCATTCAGGAAGCTGAGGCAGGAGGATTGCTGTGAGTTCAAGACCTGCCTGCACTACATAGTGAGTTCAGGGCCAGCCTGAACTACAAAGTGAGACTATCTCAAAAAAATAAAAATAAAAACCAAACAAACAAAATTATAATAAGCATCACAGAAAAAGATTTAAAAATGTTAAAAAGAATAAAAAGTTGTTAACAGCGGTACCCACTGACAAATAAATTATTTATACAAGCTTTCTATAAAAATGAAGAAAGAGGGCCGGAGATTTAGCTCAGTGATTCCAGTGTCTGTCTAGAAAGCACAAGGTCCCTGGTTCGATCCAGGTAACCACATACAATAATACCCGGTGTGGTGACACATGCCCACCAGCAATCAGTACCACATACCACAGGGCTGGGCATGGTGGCTCACACCTGTAATCCCAGCACTCGGGAGGCAGAGGCAGGAGGACTGCTGAGTTCGCGGCTTGCCTGGGCTACATAGTGAGCTCAGGGCCAGCCTGAACTATAAAGCAAGACCCTGTCTCAAAAAAAAAAAAAAAGAATAAAGGTTTCCAACATTTATGAAAGAGGGGCCATAAAGTGTTTCCATTGTCATAAATTTATAGAGGGGATTGAGTCAGGGACTTGTGTAAGTGTTGCATTACTGATCCACACCTTTTGTCTTTAAGATAAAAAAGGTCTCACTCAATTGCCCAGGATAGGCTTGAACTTGCGGTCCTCTTGCCTCGGTCAACTGAGTAGCTGAAATTACAGGTGTGCATGGGTACCACTAAGCCCTGCAAATACTGAACTAATTATGTGCAATTTTATCTCTCTTAGACTATAGGTATAGGCTTCCTCTCTCCCCAGACAGCAAAAGGATATTGTTTCACATACCAGGATCTCAATCCTTCAAATAAAGTCAATAAAACATACTACACATCATCCTAACATCCTCTCCAAAGGAAGCAAATACTTTATAGTTTTTAAAAAAACACATTTATTTTCTTTTTCTTCTTTAAACTTCAAGGTTTCAGACCACTGGATGTTTCATCCTCAGCAAGCAATAATCATGATAGCTTCCATTTATACTACATGATCCCATATCTACTGTGGGCAGACAGGAGATCTCTTAATCCTCTAACTCTACAGCTGAATGTACTGGTTTCCTCTTACTAAGAAAAAAAAAAGGCTTAGAAATTTAGAACTCAGAAGGCAAATTACATGTGATTCTGGGAACTTACATTGAACACTCATGTCCCCCACTCTAGCTGCTCTTACTCCCTGCAGGACAAGAACTGCCTGCCTGGAGTCCAACAGCATCTTTTCTTGACTTCTTTCCTTCCTTCCATTTATTCATACAGCCTAGCCAAGATCAACACAACACCCCCAAAACCTTTCCTGTGGCTAAAGTGAGTTAAAAATGGTTTTGTTTCTCTGTCTCCAAAAATCTACCCTGGACAGATTTCCCTTCAGCAACTTGATCCACTCCTCCTGGAGTCTTACTTACCTAACAGAAACACACATATGCACTACTGAGCCCTTAGAGATTCCTTTTTCACTCCAGACCAAAATGACTCCTCCCAATTATAACTTGTTTTCAAAAAAGCAAGAGTACTGTATAACAAATACCACACTGATAACGTAGCTAACTCTGGCAGGTCATCTCTGATTCTTCTCTTGTTACACGTGCACATACTTTGGCACCAACTCTTGTCAATTCTACCTAAATCTATCCTAAATGCATCCCTTTTCTTTTCACTCCCAAAATCTTACTTTGAGCCTTAATCTTCTGCAGCATAAACTATCACACAGTTCCATAGTCTTGGAGCTTTTCTCTCATACACTCCTTATCAGGAAAAAAAGAATACATACATCTCATGTATATGTCCTGTAAATTACAACAATGTCTTATCATACTAATATATATATATATATATATATATGAAAAAATTGTTGAAGATTGATTTTAAAATAATGTAATGGAGGGCCAGAGGGTTAGCTCAGTGGTTCCAGCGCCTGCATCGCAAGCGCAAGGTGCTGAGTTCAATCCCCGGTAACCACATATAATGCTGGGCGTGGAGACACACCCACCAACAATCAACACCGCATACCACAATGCCGGACGTGGGGGCTCACGCCTGTAATCCCAGCACTCGGGAGGCAGAGACAGGAGGATTGCCGAGTTCGCGGCGGCTTGCCTGGGCACCATAGTGAGCTCAGGGCCAGCCTGAACTACAAAGCAAGACCCTGTCTCAAAAAGCAAAAATAATAATAATAATAATGATGGAGTACTACTCAGCCCTAAAGAATAACAAACTGGAAACATTTATACCTAAAAGGATGCACCTTGAGGCTATACTCTTAAGTGAAATAAACAGAACATACTGAACATAAACAGAATAGTTTCTCTGGTGTGAGGAACTGAAAGTATAAAGGAGGTCAAAATGTATAATAATGTGAAATATGAAGGTCTAAAGATGAAGAAATAGGAAGGAGGATAGGGTAAAGGAAAGGGGGAAAGAAAAAATATGAAAAAATAAGGAAAAATGGAAACAAGTTTTTTGTAAAAGGGGAGGGGTAGAGGAGGGAAGGGAGGGAAAGGAAATGGGGAAAAAAGAATCAAGATATATATCACATACCGGTACAAATTCCCAATGATGAATGTGATAATGTATACCTGATACATACCAATACACTTCATGAAAAATAATTTAAAAGATAAATGTAAGATGTAATATATTTTATCACAGCCCAATAGATCATCTTGCACAAATCTGAGACATCACTGCTCTAAAGAACTGCTAGAGGGCCAGAGATTTAGCTCAGTCATTCTGGCGCCTGCCTTACAAGCACAAGGTCCTGAGTTTGATCCTTGGTAACCACATACAATGTGGACATGGTGACTCATGCCCACCAGCAATACCACATACCACAGTGCTGGGCATGGTGGCTCACACCTATAATCCCAGCACTCAGGAAGCAGAGACAGGAGGATTGCTGAGTTTGAGGTTTGCCTGAGCTAGTGAGCTCAGGGCCAGCCTGAACTACAAAGTGAAACCCTGTCTCAAAAAAAAAAAAAAAATGTCATTAGGTAATAATGCACAACTGTACTTGGAAAGCCTGGAATTAGATTCCAGTGAAAAGAGAAGAAACCAATTTCATTTTGTTCTCCTTTGCTTTTGTTTCTTTATCTTCTCATGTCCCAATTAGATCCTTTTAAGCAAAAAAGACGTTGCAAACCCAGAGATTAATTCCCTCTACAGCCACAAAAGAGGCTGAACCTTTCTAATTGCAAACAGCATTACAAACACCAAGACCTTAAACGTAGATTAAATTCTGAGTACAAACTATTCCCTAGAGCGATATTCCAGGTTTTACATTCCCTATGCCAACTTCCTATCTTCCCTATAATCCTCTCCAAATAGACTACAGAGACTAAGAGTGGAATGATGGAGTAGCATGAATACATTTTCCAGAAAAGTCATGAAACTTTAAGTGGCTGACTCTGGGCACTAATAATTGAGAACATGGTCTCTAAGGAGACTTATTCTACCACCCTAAATCATTTTACATCCTCCTGTGGGAATTAGGAGGGGAACACTGTGCTGGGAAGAAGAACGGAAGAGAAACTAGAGGGGAAAATATAGAGGAAATCACATTTTGCTTCCCGGTTTCATCACAAAGTGGAGATATGGATCATTTTTGCTATGTAAAAGCTACAAGAACCAACAAATCTCCTCCACAAATTAGAAATGGCATCCTTTCAAGAGTAGTCTCAAAAACAAACAAAAGCAACTGGAGCACAGACATGTTAAGTCAAGGCTATGTCTCTGTGCTTGAAAACATGACATGGCTTTATCTTCACTTTTGAACCACCTACCTCCCAATCCTCTTTTGGGCCTTCCTCCTACCTTCTCCAAGTCTTCGCTTTTCTTTCAGTTCAAGTCCCAACCTCTTCTGAGAATTCTATTACTATCTATCCTGATCATACAATTATACAACTTATTTAGGACAAGAGAAAGACATAATGAAATGTCACTTTTGGTACAGCTGCTTTGACAATTTTAATAGTTCCTCAAAATGTTTGTGGTTACCAAATGATCCAGCAATTCCATTCTTAGGTATATAATCCTCCAAAATGAAAATGTATACACACAAAATGTTAATAACAACATTACTTACAGTGAAGAAGTAGAAAAACCCAAACACCCAGCAACTGAGGAATGGATAAGTAAAATGTGGTATCTCCTTCCAATGGAATATTTCTCAGCAATAAAAAGTAATCAGCCAGGCATGGTGGTCCACACCTAAAATCCCACCACTTGGAAGGCTGACCTGGACTACTTAGGGCCTGCCTGAACGACATAGTCAGAGTCTGTCTAAAAAAAGAAAGAAAGAAAAGAAAAGAAAAACGCTCATACAGTCTGCAGCATGGAGAAACCTTGAAACTATGACAATGACAACTAGATACATGAAGGGTTACACATCATCCCACTTGTATGAAATGCCCAAATTGGCAAATCTACAGCAAGTAAAAGTAATCATCACCTAGGGTTAGGAGGGTTTGGGGTATGAGGTTTTTTGCAGGGGTCAAGAAAATGCTCCGGAATCTGATAGATGATGTCACATCTCTGTAAACATACTAAAAACTATTTTTTTAAAAAGTAAATTTTATAGTATATGAACTACATCTTACTAAGGCAGTTTCAGATTACCATGACCTACAAGACCCAGCACAAGCTCTCCCGCTGATCCCACCTCAAGCCTCTTTGCCACTTTGACTCATTTCTCAAGGCTTCTATCAGTTCCTGAAATATGGTCCAGGCTTCCTTTGCCTCCAGGCCTTTGGATACGCTCTACTTTCTGCCTTGACTATGAAGTCTTTCCCAGTCTCTCCTCTTGACTAACACGCCTTCATCCTTTAAGTCTCAGCTCAAACGTCCTTTCCACAGTGAGGCCATCCTTAACTCTCCAAAATAGAATAGCCACACCTACCATTCTCTCTCAGCATCTTTCCTTTGTAACACCTCCATACAGCTTCACGGGAAATGACTCAGTTTACTCACTTGTCAGGTCCACCAGACTAAACACTCCATGAAAGAAGACACAAAATGTAGTTTGTTGTTAGAATTCCCGATGTCAAACAATTCTTGGCATGTGCTAACAAATGGCAGTATTTTTCTTTTCCTAGTGTTGCCACTCTCTCTCTAAACACTGCCACTAATAGGGCCACCTTTGCCACCACCTATCCCAGCTCCCACCCCCCTTAATTCTTTCACACCCTCACTGCTCTCTCAACTGAAATATTATCTCCATGACAAAGACCCCCTTTCCTGACTTCCAAGACAGACAATCTCCCCTAAACTTCACTACCTATTCAAGACTGGCTACAGAGCCACCCCAGACATTACTTCATTGTACTGTACTTGGGTTTTTGGTAAAGCTTAAGAAGCCTGGAAGAAGGTGTTTTAGTTTTACATTTATACCTACAACTTCAGACAACATTAAAGCAAAGAAAAACCTTTTCATTTTTGTGTACCTAGAACTTTACAGCCAGGCATAGTAATACTGAAAATTATGATAATAATGGTTAATATTTATTAAGTGAATACTCTGTTCTTGACACTTATTTCTGTAGTAATGGGGTGAATGAAAAAATTTCTTGGTCACCAGTGTCAAAGGGTTCACAGTCTGACAGAGACAAAAGACAGATATAGAAGAAACACAAGGCCAAATCAGTTGCTTTGTTGTCCTCCATACCTTCAAATGTTATATTATGCTTTTCTCTGAGGCCATAAATGTCAGGTCTCTTCAAACTCACTTAGAATACTTCCTTCGATTACTTATAACCCACTTCCTGTACTTAGTGCCTGGAAGCAATTTCTAGGATGTCACCACAAGCAGTATTAAACTGCCACGTAGTTTCCTGCTGTGTATCTGCGTTATCAGTTAAATTGCTTCATATTAACCACATTCTGGTCCACTGGGATCACTCAAGCACTAAATAAGATTTAAACATACCTGTCGAAGATTGTCAGTTACCACTGCTCCTTTCATCCATCCAGATATTGTCTGCTCTGACTTAAGACTCAGGTTTCCAGGATGCTACCTGCATATTGGTGACCTTTCTTGGTCAACTAGAGTTTTGTTTGAGCCAAGACAATCTTCCTTTATTAAAAACCGACTAAACAAACACTCTTTGGTAAAAGTAAAGACATTCCACTTAGACCAGGGCTATGTAACTTAAACTTATTAGAAACTCTTCTTCCTCAAGGGTTCAAATAGCAAATTCTTCTTTTCACTCTGTGTATATCCAAATCAGAGAAACTAGTCTTACACAGGATCTTAATTCAGAACCGAACATATTTCTTAAATGTATCCCATAAACTCTAAACAACCATGTGCCACCCATTGAGTTTGACACAGGGAAATCAGGAAATGTTGTGTCTACTCGCATGAATTTGTGTCCAACTTAGTGTGACAGACAAGAAGCTAGAAAGTAACATTACTGCTGTAATAAAACATAAAGGGGCCACAGACTGCAGGTGGGGGGCACCTGGTCTAGGCTGGGTTGGCATGCTGAGGGGCAGAGTAGCAATGGAGAACTGGCCTCAAGGCAGGACTTCTGGGGAAGGGATCTGACCCTAGGCCTACAGACTCTCATACCCCATTTGAGAAAGGTGGTTAACAAAGGTTTGTAAGGATTTGATGGAATGGCTAACGTTAAGCATTACCATCGTGCCTGTAGCGACTGTGTTCAACCAGCCTTGGCTTGAAAGTCTGGCTAAACACTAAATCTCACCACCTATGCCTCACAACTCACACGCTTTACCACTGATCATGTAACAGACACGAGCTTAATTACACACAGCATTGTTTTAATCAACTTTTATTAATAATGTGACAAAGTCCTATCTCCACATTAACAATCTTAATTCCTTGACCATTAAATTTTTTCTCCATTGTTTAAACATACCTTTCTGACAATTTTAGCATGAAATATATCAGATATCCCTCGTCTCTTGATATTTTTAAAACCCTAACAATTACTGAGTTTTTAATATGGGCCCGACATTCATGTGGACGCTGTGTCTATTGCCCGTAACAATCCTGCAATCTGGACATAGGTGACAGGAAGCCCAGATTGACAGGTAGTCTATGCAGTTTTATAGTTAGTCCAAAAGAGAGCAGAATTTCGAACCTAGACCTGATTTCACATTGTTCTCCTGATACCACATAGCATCAGAGATAAGAGAAAAAACACAGACAGCCATAGTGTCCTGCTGCTTGGTGTCCCATCCCCCAACTGTCCTACCAAACAAAGCCTGCACACTTTTGTTCCACTTCAGCCAGGTGAACACCGTGAACAAACATCTATTCTGCCCTGCCAAGGAGGAATGGCCAGTAGTCGCCAAAGCTCTGTTTTCTGAAGACTAGGCTGGGTTAGGAGACAGTGTCCTCACCACCTGTCTACCCCCATTCCTAGCATCAGGAGGAAGTTGCATAATCAACAGTCACTATAAATCACAACTAGCTTTCCTAACTTCTCTTTTCATGTTCACTGTAAGTTTCATCACACACTAATATATTTCTGAAGTCTAAAATTTTTACTACAGAACAGCCTAGTTTTAAAATCAATAAAGCCATTCTTCATACTAATTTCACGCTTAATATAATTTCATACTTTAGTAAATTCCCTTGTCCAAGTGCTCAGATATTGTAGTGATGGGTACCACAAAACACACAAGAAATGTATTTGTCAACATGCTACTTTCCACAAGAGTGACCTGAGAGCTAGTCACCTGAATGTCTGTTTGTAGGAATTTAATGCTGGTTCTGACACTCATGTCACTCAAGCTTCGGAACTCTTCCGTAACATGTAAGCACCCTCATGCATACTCTGCGACTCTAGGATGGTTTTTGGAAAGTGTTTCTAAGTGCTATTGAAATCCAAGTTTACAACTCTTACTTGGAAGCAAGAACTATAGTTAGAGTGTCTTTTTAATCCTAATACTTCACAAACTACCTCTTTTAACCTCCCCAGCCTTTCAAGCTCTAGTTTGGAACATGCTTCTAACTTTTTCCCCTCATTTCCACAAAAATAAACAGGGTGCTCATCTAACACCTCCATGTCCCATAAAAGCAAGCATTCCTTTTTTCATTTAGGAAATGTCTCAGAGTTACTGTAGCACGCATTAGAGACAGTTTGTAAACGAGAAGCCTAACAACTCAGGAGGCTGTAGGCTGGGCAAGGGTCATGGGTTTCACCTAGACATGAGATGCAATGTTTGAATAATTATTAGGTTTCCCCCTTGAGGCCCTTCCCCTTTCAAACTTCCCTAGTACAACCCTTAAAATGCTGAAATAAACACATTCCACAGACTTTCCTGTAACAGGGTTTAAAGCGTCTTGTGAAAGCTGTTTTACCGTAAGGCCTACGCTGTCAAGTTTGTTTTTAAATACCCTTAAACAATTCTATTAGTCATAGAGAAAAGAGAACATTTGTTAGTGATTAGAGATAAAGCATCTCGTGTTCTGAGGCTGAGGAAGGGAGAGGCCAAAAGAGAACTCAGCTGGGAGGGGAGATAGAGTCAAAGGCAACACACCCAAACTGGACCACAGAAAAGTTGCACTTTCCCAAAGTCAACCTTTGTTTAGAAGAAGACAACAGTATCTCAATGGATTCTGAAATTTGATGTATCAACAATTTGCCTGAAAAACTAAGACCCACTGGGGACCCCAGGTGAATGAATGAGGGAATTTGCCAGACTGAGTTACAGATTATCAAGATCAAGTGCTCAGTTACAACAGAAGTCTCTTCCTCCTAGCCTTTGGCCCTTGCTGTGTGGAACTTCCACAGATAAGGAGAAGGAATAAAAGGGGAGATGAGGAAGAGCCTCCCTCCACAGGGCAGACCGACCCGAAATACACCAGGGCCCCCTCCATCTAAGAACCTCATGCCACTTCTGTGGGGGCAACAGGCCTTCAGGTGCTAGGATGCACCCTCTCAGAACCTGCCAACTCTCGGGGGCGCCCCAAACACACCCATTTGGGGACTTGCTTCCGGAGGTTTCCCACTCCTCTTCCCATTTCCAAGGGCTCTCGGTAACCCTGCGGAAGGAGGCACTAGTAACCTCAACTGTTCCCGCCATCAGGTGAGGAAGGGACACCTGACCCCCGGAGCCCCTCCACCCCGCCCCCGCGCCTCCCCGCGTCGCCATGGCAACCGTCCCCCTCCCCGCGTGACGCCAGCACGCGGGGCGCCCCTCAGGTCCCGGCAACAAGTCCCCCGCGCGGCCTGCGGCCTGCAGCCCTTGCCCAGCCTCGCTGCCCCGCGCCCGGCCCGGCTCCTCCCGGCCGCACTCACTTGATCCTGGAGCCCATGGTCCCCGGGCCTCCTCATGGGCCCGCGGGCTCCGCTCGGCGCTGCGCTGCCCGCCCGCCCGCGGCCGACCGGCCTCCCTCTGGCGCTCTCCCCGCCCCTTCCTCCCTTCCCTCAGGCTGGAGCCCGCCCGCTCGACGTTCGCTCGCTCCCTCGCCGCCGCCGCCTCCCGGGGTTAATGTACTGGCTCCAGCCCGGCAAACGCCATAGTCGCCGGCGCGCGTGCCCGGCGCGCGCCGCCCCCTCCACCTCTCACGGGCCGCCCCCTCCCGCCCGCGCCGCTACCGCCGCCAGCGAAGGATGCTGGGAAGTGTAGTCCTCCCTCCGGAGGCGGGGCCGGGGAGCGGGAACCAAGCATCCGCCAGCGCTTCTCCCCGGTGCGTGCCATCGAGGACTTTGGCTTCCACCTGTGGACCTGTTAGCCTGCCCGAGCTACCCTCCCACATAAAACTTCCATCTGCAGTCCCGTAGAGAAACTGATTCTAGCCTGGAGACCCCCGAGGCCACCTGAAGAAACCTTCGTGCACTCTTCCACTCTCCTTGGCAGAGCGCTGTCACTTAGGCCTCCGTGAAAACACGTTTTCCTTTTGAAAATCTCATGCCTTCAAGTAAAGTTCTTACAGACTCGATTCTCTTAACACACCTTCACTTTCCCACGTGATCCTCAAGAAGACCCGTTGGTCTAAGGAGACCCTACATACCCACAGGAAAAACACCTGGGGACTTAATAGGACCCATAAAATGGCTCAGCTCTCACACCCTTCGAGAACTCTGGTTCCTTTACCACCCATTTTGGGGGCTCCAATGCAGAAACCTCATGTTATCAGAACAGCTCCTGACAAGAGATTAACTCAAAGCAAATCAAGATACTGTGCTTGAGAGCTGAGGTCACCAACCTGCTGTTTTGCCCCACTCCCCCTCTTGTTTCTCACTTTCCTGAACACCCCAGTTTCATCCCCTGTAGGCCTGTAGGAATCACAAGTAACCATTAAGACAGCTACCATTAGGGAACTTTTACTGAAAGGAAGTGCCTGGCCTCTCTGATTCAGACATTATTTCCCAAGTCTGGGTAATATCAATTCTCACAGTACTTGGGCGCTTGTCTCTCTATAAAGAGTAAACCAAAGGATATTCCCAAAGTGACATAACTGGTAACTGGTAAGGCCAAGATTAGCATCCAATCTGAATAATTCCAGATATGTATGGTAGATGTAGTCATGCTTTAGGGTACATCCTTTACCACAATTCAAAAGACATTATAAACTCAAGGGTTCACCTTCTGCTTTTTTTTTTGGTATTGTTGTTGTATGTTTTTTTCTAATTTTCTGCCCTAACATCCTTTCTGCCATTTTAGCCCTTTTACCTTCATAATATGTGCACCCGGCCCCCAAATCAGTAACATCACAGGCCCCTGGCCAGAAAGGGGGCAAAGAAAGCAAGAAGATAAATAGAAAAGACATCTTCTGATGGAATTACCTTATGGGTAACAATAATTTCTCTCTTTTGGCTTTGCCTTGAGTGTTGTTCAAAGCCAAGACTGAACTTATTTTTTAATTAAAACAACAACAAAAGTGAAAATGTCCAAACTGCCATTTTGAATTCAAAGTCTTTTGCGCCCAGACACCAACACACCAACTTATAAACATCCCCAGGAGCAAAGCTGTGCTAGACAGGCAGGAGCTCTGTGGTGTTTATTCACCTTGTTTCCTATGAACCCTCTCCAAGGAACAGTTGTTATCAAGATCTTCTCTGGAATGAGCAGCCAGTTCAAAAGCTCTGAGCAGGAGACTATAAATAAAACAAAGTTATTTGGTGGAGGGCAAAAGCTGGCTGCTTTTCAAAGGAGATTGTAGCCATCCTGGCCACAAAAATGTCTGGGTGCCTGCTGGGTGGCTCTGTACATGTGCGTGTCTGTGTGTGTGTGTGTGTGTGTGTCTGTGTGTATCTATGTATGTTTTGGAGAGGCAAAGGGTGGAGATGTGTGTCAGCCCAGGTGGCCTCTGAGACAGCAAGGGTGGTCTAGAGACCGAACACAGATTAGGAGTTTGCTTCTAATACTAAATGCAGATAAACTCTCAGCTCTACCTCTTGTTATATATACACATATGTGTGTGATCTTGGACAAGTTATTCAGTTTTTCCATGCCTCGTGTTCATCTGCAAAGTAGAAATGACAATAATAGACTTATTATAGAGGGCCAAGGATGTAGCTCAGTAGCAGAGCATTTGTCCAGCAAGATAAGGTCCTGGGTTCAATCCCCAGCACAGTCAAAATAATAATAGGCCTATTTTACTGAATTGGCATGTGAATTGAAAGAATTAATGATATTTAAAGTATTTAGTGGCTAGCATATAGTAAGCACTCAAGAATTACTACAATTATTATATACAACCTATTATATACAGAACACTAACATTTTGTTATTTGTTTACAGTTCTGGGAGTCAAACCCAGAACCTCACACTTTCAAGTACTCTACCATGCAGCTCTATCTCAGCCCTCAACACTCATTATTTATACCCTAGTAATAAGCAGAGAACAAAATTGTTCTATGGTTGGATTCAGGAGACCTAGGTTCTCAACCCAACTTTATTGTTTACATTTGCATCCATTAGAATTCAACTGTGACAGAAGAGTGCAATAACAGAAGCTGACAAAAATGGGAGTATATTTCTCTTCACATAAGTTGTGGTGATGAGCCTCCTGAACTGGTATGACAGTTACATAATCACCAGAGGCCCAAGATACTATTTTATTGCTCTTCTGTTCGACAAATACAACTTGTACTTTATGGCCTGAGGTGCCTACTTGAACTCTAACTATCTAACCTGCAACCCACCCAGCCAGCCGGAAGGAAGGATGATGTATCCCACCCCAACCTCTGACCTTTAAGGGTACTCCCAGGAGTTGCTCATAGCATTTCCAGGTCCATTGCACTGGCCAGAATTTAAGTCACACAGCCACGACTCACTAGAAAATGTGGGCCTTACTGCACATAATCATGTGCACAGCTGAGGGGGAAAGTGGCATTTCCAGGAAAGAAGAGGAAGACGAGATCTTGCAAGACACCCAGTATCAGCCATGAGATGTTAGACAAGCCACTGCATTTCTCTGGGCCTCAGTATCCCCATAACTAAAGTAAGAGAATCATGCCAGGTGATAACTCTCCAAAGTTCTTTTCAATTCTAAAACTCTATAATTCAGCATTTCATTGTTTTTGTAATTCCTTTAAACTTAAGGTGAATCTGATATCAGCCAAATGAAATGACACTCATCTGCCAAATACATGTCATAATCCATTATGAGGAGGAAAGTTTAGGAACTTTGCTGTCAAAATAAGCAGATGGAGCAGATAAAAGTCCAGTGGTGGGTGTGATCCCAGCTGTACTGACACTGGGTGCTGTTTAGGATGCTGAGCTTGCTCTCGTCCCTCTGTACCTGTCTGGGTTCTCTGGGTAGGGCTGAACATCCTATGTTAATGAGGGAGGGTAGTGCCTCCACGCAGCTTTCATGACACTCTATGAAGTATAACATGACTGAACAAATAGCCAGTGAGCCAGGATTCAGTGGCCTGTTGATCCTAGTACATTGTTGTGATTATATTCCTCTTTTAAAAACTTGTAATATAAGGCTGGGGATTTAGCTCAAGTGGTACTGGGCCCACCTTGGTCACACAAGGGCCCAAGTTTGATTCCCAGTACTGAAAAAAAAAAAAAACACAAAACCTTGTAATATAAGTCAGGTATAGTGGCAGAAGCCTATAATCCCAGCTACCTGGAAAGCAGAAACAGGAAGACTGCAAGTGTGAGGCCCTCCTGGGCAACTGAGCAAAACTTTGTCTCAAAATAATAATAATAATAATAATAATAATAACTAAAGGGCTGAAGATGTAGCTCAGTGGAAGAGTGCTTGCTAACATGTGCAAGGTCTTAGGTTCAATTACTATCAAGAGAGAAAGAGAGAGAGAGAGAGATCATTCATGTAAAATTTGCCACCTTGCTATATATATCTCAGTGGGTTTTAGTATAGTCAATCACCATTAATTCTAGAACACTTTCCTCGTCCCCCCCAAAACGCCACACCCATTAGCAGCCACTTACCTTTCCTCTCCTCCTCCTAGCCATGAACCTACTTCTTATCTATAAATTTGTCTGTCACTGAGACTTCACATGGCATCGTGTAACATGTGACCTTTATGTCTGGTTTGTTTCACTTAGCATAATGTTCTCACGGAAAATCCCCAGGGTGTACCATGCTTGAGCACTTTATTCTTTTTTGTTAACATGTAAGTATTCTATCCAATGACTATTCTACATATTGTTGATCCATTATTGGTGGACATTTAAGTTGTTTTCTCTTTTTTTATATATTATGGATTATTAATGCTGTGTGAACATTTCTGTACACATTTTTGTGTGACCATATGGTTTCAGTTCTCTTGGGCATTGTGTTTATCTTCTACAGAAATAAAGGGATTACTCCTGTCTCCCCTCAAAGAAGGAGTAATGTAATTAAGTTGGGGATATGCAAAGTCATACCAAGTTAAACAGGATTCTTTTATTTGTGAGACAGCGTCTCACTTTGTAGTTCAGGTTGGCCCTGAACTCACTATGTAGCCCAGTCAAGCCTCGAACTCAGCAATTCTACTGGCTCTTCCTCCCCAGTGCTGAGACTACAGGTATGAGCCACCACACCCGGCACTGTGGTATGTGGTACTGATTGCTGATGGGCCTGAGTCTCCAGGTCTGGTATTGTTGTATGTGGTTACCAGGGATCAAACTCAGGATCTCGTGCTTGCTAGACAGGCGCCGGAACCACTGAGGTAATCTTCAGCCTGGAACAGGATTCTTTTGTTTTGTTTTGTTTTTTGAGACAGGGTCTTGCTTTGTACAAAGTTCAGGCTGGCTCTGAGCTCACTATGTAGCCCAGGCAAGCCTCAAACTCAGCAATCCTCCTGTCTCTGCCTCCCGAGTGCTGGGATTACAGGCGTGAGCCACCACACCCAGCATTGTGGTATGTGGTATTGATGGCTGGTGGGCGTGAGTCTCCACACCCAGCATTGTATGTGGTTACTGGGGATTGAACTCAGGACCTTGCGCTTCACCAGGCAGGCACCGGAGCTAACCCTCCAGCCCTGGAACAGGATTCTTAACGGTAGAACTTCTCATTGCCTTTCCTGATTAGCAAAGTGCATTGTGGGTCTCCTGTGAGGAGAACAGACAGGATGTAGCAGTAGTTTAGGGGTTGGGCTTAAGGGTCAGCACTCAGGCTGCTAACTGAGCAAATTTGGAGAAAGGTATTTCACTTCTCTAAGCCCTAGTTTCTTCTTTAATGAGGAAATGCTAATCCCCCACCTCATGAAGATGAGAAGAAATGAAGACTATGCCTCTTGCTAGATATCTGGTGTTCAGTGCACAGGTATTCAGTAAGAATACTGATCTGCTAAATTGTCTGGATGGTGGAGACAGGGGCCGCATCAGGTTTGCCCATTTCCAGACACCAACAATGAGTACAAAAGGCAGTGACCAATAATTTTTATCGAGTAAATAAATCACCACAAAATCTTCATTTTAAGTCACATCTCCTAAAAAAAAAAAATTGTAAACCACAAAACACAATTGGGGAAGTAATTTTCTTTCAAGATAAGAGCTTTGCTAAATAGTCAATGCTGGCCTGCAATACTTAGTGATTCCTCCTGCCTCAGCTTCCACAGTAGCTAAGATTACAGGAATGTATTCATGTTGTTATTTTTTCGTAGTACATACATTTATGGAAAACGTTTTTTCTTTTCTTTCTTTTTTTTTTTTTTTTTTTTTTTTTTTTTTGAAATTTTTTTTTTTTTTTTTTTTTTTTTTTTTTTTTTTTTTTTTTTTGGTAGTAGGGATTAAAGCCAGGGCCTTCACACTGAGCTATATCCCCATTCCTTTTTAGTTTTTATTTTTATTATTTGTTCCTCTTGATCCTGGAAGGGTCTCAGTAAGCTGCCAAGTGGCCCAGGCTGATCTGGAACTTGCAGTCCTCCTTCCTCAGCCTCCCAGAGTCCAGGGCTTACAGGTCTGTACTACCACAACTGGATGAACAAGTATTTTCAAGGATGAAGCCCATGAAGAGTAAAACTAGAACCTAAATTTCTGAAGAGCATCTTGAGAACTCACTAAGAACTATAAGCACTTCCATCGAACCACACACTGATGCATTAATTTCAAAAAAGTGAGGCCATATGTTCCATTAGTTTTATGTTTATATTACCGCCCTTTTAAAGATATTATAATAAAAAAGATGTTTTGTTACTTCTGTATATTAACTATATATTTTATGTGCAGCCCAAGGCATTTCCCCTTCACTCGGTGCAGCCCAGGCAAGCCAAGAGCTTGAACACACACCCATTAAACAACATAATAACTTTCCTCCCTGACTTCCATAGCAGCTCCTGGCAGCATTTTTCTGCTTGTGTCTCTATGAATTGAACTACTGTATGTAGTCTCAGATAAGTAGAATCACACTGTCTTCGTAGTTTTGTGACTGGCTTTCTTCACTTAACATGGTGTCTTCGAAGTTCATTCATCTCAAAGCCTGTGTCAGAATCGCGGAGTGAAACTTCATCGCACGCGTATGCATTTTGCTTATGTGTTTATCTGTTGATGGACTTGAGTTGTTTCCACCTTTCGACACTTGTGAATAATACTGCTATGAACATGAATATCCTAATATCTGTCTCTTCAGACTTTGCTTTCAGTTCTTTTTTCCTTTTTTTGGTGCTGAGCCTGTGGTGATTGAACCTGTGGCATCAGACATGCCAGACAATGCCCCACCACTGCAATTCATCCCAGTCCTTTGTTTATTTGTTTATTGTGTTACTGGGGATCAAACCTAGGATATTCTACCACTGACCTACATTGCCAGTCTTTTTTTTTTTTCTTTCTTTCTTTTTTTAATAGAATCTTGCTAAACTCCCTACGCTGAACTGAAACTTAAATCTTCCTGCCTCAGTCACCCAAATAGTAGGGTTACAGGTATACAATACTGCTACTTTCAGTTCTTTTGGTTATATACCCAGAAGTAAAACTTCTGGATCTTTTAATGATTCTGGTTTTAATTTTTAAGGAGCCATAGTGTTTTCCATAGCAATTGAACCATTTTACATTCCCACTCCTAGTATACCAGAGTTCCAGATTCTCCACATCCTTTGCAATACAGTACTTGTTATTTTCCTGGGTTTTGTTTTGTTTTGCTTTGGGTTTGTTTGTTCTACATAGAGTCCATCCTCATGACTGTGAGGTGGTGTATCTCATTGTGGTCTTGATACGCATTTCCTTAATGGTTAGTGATGTTTGCATTGTGTGTCATATTTCTCGCTGTTTGTATATCCTCTTGAAGAAATGTCTACTCAAGTCCTTTCCCCATTTGTAAACCAGGTTTGTTTGTTTCTTGAGGTGCAGGAATGATTTATATACTCTGGATATTAACCCCTTATAAGATATATGATCTACAGTTATTTTCTGTAAGGATTGTCTTTTCACTTGGTTAATGGTATCTTTTATGCAGAAAAGTTTTTTTTAAATGTAGTCCAATTCATTTTTTCATTTGTTGCTTATGCCTTCTAACAAATGTCATGAAGATTCTTCTCCATGTTGTCTTCTAATTATTTCATAGTTCTAATTCTTACATTTAAGAGCTTGCTCTATTTTAAATAAATATTTATATTAAATGTAAATTGAGGATCTTTATGTTCTTTTGATGGCCGGGCATGAGTGCTTGATCTCTTCCTCACATGTAGTTGTGCCGACCAGGGTGCGCTCCACCTCTTTGACTGTGTAGTGCATTATTTCATCACTGTTAATAATACAACTTTGGAAATATTTAATAGTTGATGTATTTTCCCAACCTCTCAATAATCAAAGAGAGCTACTGTCCCAGCTCTAAAACAGAAGCTGCTGAGACACAGAGGGTTTGAGTGATTCCCTGCGATGGAAAAGCTGGAAAGTAACCAAACTTATCCCACATGTCCTGGCTCCTAATTGTGAGCTCCTTTGTTACACCCCTGAGATACAATGTGTTAGCTTGCTGTAGTTTTCCTCCATTGATTACTCCCTCTTAACTTAGCCCCCTCAACAGAGACAGAAGTACTGTTGATACTTCCTTATGCAATGAGATAAAGATAAATTGTACCTATAAATACTGAGGTCCCAGAGACAATTTATATTTGATAAATGAATGACTGTCATAGGTATAACTGGTAACCACTATATGTTCAATCTTCTTACTTTTACTCGCATTTGTTTATGCTGACTTTACTCCATGCTCCATGTAGCATTTCTTCCTTCTTTTGCACAATCTCCTCTTTGGTTTAGGAGCAGCTCATTCCATTTTGGGGATGATCAACTCCATGTAACAGGGGTGCTTATATACAGGCAAATCTGACCTGAGCAGAACATCTGGGGTGACTCGTTCACCTGAAAAATGTTCAGAATTTATATTCTGAAAAATGAGTAGAGAATGTAAACCACCAGCCGAGAATTACTATGTATTTTGAACCAGATGCAGCCAAAATCTAGTATTGTTTATGGGATGCCAACTCTGTGTCCACCGCACTGGTTGGCCTGGGTGTGCCTAACAACTCTACCACTGTAACACCAAATAGTAGCCATGGTTTCTTTAAAGTGATACCTTTCAGTTACTTGGTGGCTTTTCAGATATATGAGCACCCTTGCTGGTCTGGGTAGTTTCAAGAATATGACCACAATGATTTGAACCTCTTGATTTGCATGATGTTGTGGGGTTTTGTGAATCAAGTGAAAAATGACTCTTTTGACAGATCACCTCAGGCTGCATACAGGAAGAACTGTTTTCCGTCTTGACAACATACCTAAAAGATTGGTACTATGATGCTCACTTTCAGAGAAGGGAGGTGATTTACAGTCCACCCCTCATCATCCACCCAGCAGGGCTGAGAGCTAAAGCCTGTGTTAAGGGCTGTCTGGTTTCCAAGCTGCCTCTTCTGAAACAATTTATACCAAGCTCTCTTTATTCCTCTCGCTC
The DNA here is from genome assembly GCA_004025085.1 of Thryonomys swinderianus. Classification (NCBI taxonomy): domain Eukaryota; kingdom Metazoa; phylum Chordata; class Mammalia; order Rodentia; family Thryonomyidae; genus Thryonomys; species Thryonomys swinderianus. The sequence continues at coordinate 25,343 of PVIC010010522.1, forward strand.
TCTCTCCTTTCTCCATGGCTAAAAATAACTCGAACAGCATTCTCATTAGCTAATATGCATACATTATTTTTTTGCTTTTTGAACATAATTGGTTCATTCAAAGGAAATTCTTCCACCTACATGAAAGAAGGAGCCAAGCTGCTGAGTGAAGATGCTTCTGAATTCAGCAGAGGTGCTGCCAGTAGATGCCCCTGGCTTCTGGGCACATGTCAATAGCTGGATGGCAGCATAGCAGGGCAGAAAACAAACTCCCCTCCTTCACACACACCTGCCACATTAGAGCTAGGAGAATCCTGTTTCCCAAGCATGTGTCTCTTTGCTGTTAAATAATAGAAGCACTGGCCCTATAGGGTTGTGATGAAGACTAAATGAAATCGTCCACGAGATCGTAAGTGGAATCTGGGAGCTTCCATGAGCTAGGCCATGTGCAGGAGAGGCAGGAGAGGTGGTTGAGGCACAGGGATTAGAGCTAAAAGGATCATGCCTCCAACCCCAGTATGTACCGTGTGACAGGCTCTTTCTCTCTAGGCCTGTGTTCTTGTAATAAAAAGGATGTAATGCATGTAAAGAACTCAATAATGAACAGTGGCTGCATTCACAGCAAGCCTCTCCAACCAGATCATCTCTCTAATAGCAGTCAGAGTAATTGATTTCTGCTTCTAGGATGAAATGCGCAAGGACACCATAGAGGGTTCATCTTGGGGCAGAGCACTGTGCTCCAGGCAGTGAAAGCCAAACTGTCTGTCCCAACTTCTCTTGCTGATTATATGGCCCATGACAGCTAAATGGACTCTTTACCCTTTACTGCTAACAGGAAACAATTCACAGTATTGTAACATATGAATGTGATGGGAGTTGTTGTTGTCTTTTTCTTGAGCAATACGGACAGAGCCAAAAACATATGCAGACTTAAGTCTGCAATCCAAACCTCCCTTTCCTTGGTGCTGTCTATGTGAGGGACAAATCTAGCCATTGTAATTACTCAAGTCATTCATGTTTGCAAAGTGTAGCTGTGTCTGTGTCTCTTGTCTTGAGTGATCCGAGACTAACAAAACACAAAGTATGATGTGTAAAAAGCTTATTATGAGAAGACTGTGGGTACCCCTAGGTTGCTGATTTTTTCTAAGGATGATCAAGTTTCTCGTGGAATAAATAGACGGATGTACATTCACACAAACACACACACACATGTATGTTCTCTTGACACAGGGAAGTTAGTCAAAGATCTATTCACCCAGTTTATTTAACTTAGTTTTTATTTTACTAGTGCATGTTTATAGTACATACTGATTACATTCATTAAGAGGGTTAATACCTGTCCATAACACATCTTAATTCTTTTCTTATTCCCTTCCCCTCTTTCCCCCTCCCTATATCTCTTGATCCCTTTCTTTTTATAAAAAATCTATCTCCCTCTTTTCTATTCTCTTTTATTTTGCTTCACAATTTATTTATATTTTAGGTTTCTGATGTAAGAAAAACGACATAACATTTAAGTTTGTTGCATGATTTTTAGAAAGCTGTGTCATCCTGACCAGACAGGGGAGGAGCCCCTCAGGGGGCCACAGTCTCAGAGAGGAGCCAGCAAGTGGCAGCCACAGACACCTCCACTGGGTGAAAAGGAGAGGATGAAGCAGGGAAGAGGGTGAAGAAAACTCCATGGGGGTGATGAGGCCATGGACTTAAGGTCAGGGAGTCCTGGGTTCAAATCCTTCATCCTCACTTGGGCAAGCCTCTTTCTCATCTCAGAGCCTCAGCTTCCCTAGCTGTGACACATTCCTGGCATGAGGCTATGAGGCCCATGAGATAGCAGGTAAATGCTGGGAAGGGTATGCAGCACAGGCCCCACTCAAGGTGGTGCTGGACACATGGTGGCTCTTCTGCCCCAGGAGGAAAGCCAGGCCAGACAGGAGATGTGCAGAGGCCCAGCTCACATGCTGCATGGGAATGTCCCTTGCAGCCACGCAGAGCCTCCTGAATAGCAGGCGTGTGGAAGCGCAGCTCTCCATCTGCTTAATGTTCGCTTGTGTTTCCTGCTGGAGACCATCACTTTTTTCACCTCACCTGGTTTGTTTACCCAAACAAGCTGCTCATTAACAACACGAATTGCATTTTCTGCAGTTCTGTTGACAGCACAAATGTCTGCAGTCAGCTTGGGAGTTTGGTGGGAACTATCACAAGATTCCAGCCCAAGCAGCACAGTTTCTGAGGGAAGAAGTCAAGGCTGTGCCAGGGGCCAGGCAGGGGCTGCTGGCAAGCCCAGCCCAAGGTCTCCAGGCCCAAGGACCCTGCATGAAGGGCGCTGGGGCTGTGGGCCTTCCTGGGAGAGATGACGCACTCTGCAGAAAACAAAGTAGGCAGAACAAGATTTTCCAGAGTGGGGATGAGGGCTGGATGGGGATCCACATATGACAGGGTGGGTGGAACCCAAACAGTCTTCCAGAACTGGGGAGGGGCCTAGTCCCCGCCAGAGTTCCTGAGTAGCTGCCTTCCTGGGCCCAGCAAACATGGTCAGGTGCCTTCAGCTACCCCAACAACAGGAAGCAAGTGAGAAAAATAATTATCTCTCTTCTTTGGCCCCCAAGGAGCTGAGCTCAAACTGGTTTGTCAAAGCTCTGGTCACCCATTTCAGTTGCTCTAAAGGAAAGGCAAGCGTTTGTCTGTTTTCACAGTACAGGGGACTGAACTCAGGACCTTCACAGGGAGCTACATCCCAGCCATTTAAAACAATATTTTTTATTTGAGGCAGGATCTTGCTAAGTCACTAAGTAGCCTAGGCTGGGCTCAAATCTGCAATCCTCTTACCTCAGCCTCTCAGAATGTTGAAATTATGGGCATGGACCAGGATGCTCAGCAGTTTTTATTTTGAATTATGGCTCCCAAAAAGCTTTCTCTCCTGCCCATTTTCTCATTCACTAAGCTTCTGTCAAAAGCTAATTGCATAGCAACTGGAGCTAAGGGAGATGGAAATGAAAGACTCACATCCTGCCCTCATGGAGTTTTGCAGTCCAGTGGGGGGAATGATATTCAATAACACAACACATAATCACAGTACTGCAAAGCAGCGGCTGGTAAGCATCTCCAATCTCAGCACTCAGGAGACAGAGGCAGGAGGACAGCTACAGTTGGAGATCACCTTGGGCTACATAGTGAACTCAAGGCCAGCCTGACCTAGATAGCAAGGCCCCATTTCAAGAGACAAAAGAATAACAAACAGACAACCAAAAAATTGCAAAGCACCGTGAGTTGGAGGAGAGAGAAGTCCATGAACAATTCCGGAAAAAGCCATCGGTGATGTAGTAGGGAAAAAGGAAGTTCTTTCCTTGTCATCCCTAGGTTTATCGTGGAGGCATCTCTAGCAACAGACAGACTAATGAGAGAAAAGCAAATTTACTTAGAGTAAGTTTGTGTGACACAGGCACACTCATAAGGAAATGGAGACCTAAAGAAAATGGTAAATGTGAGTTTGTTTGTCTCTGAGATGAGCCTCATTATGTCTCCAGTTCATGGGCTCACATTGATCCTCCTGCCTCAGCCTCCTGAACAGCTGGGTCTACAGACCTGTACCATGTGCCCAACTGGTAAAATGTATATTTTTGTGCTTAGCTCTGATGAAGAGTGGACAGTCATAAGGACAATGGGGAATGACCTACTGGCAATAAACTGGGAGGAATGTAACAAGACCTGTTTGCTTAGATTATTCTTGGTGTCTCTGTGTCTTCAGAGATAAGAATATTGCTTTCCTCTGGGTAGAGATAGGAAAGCAATCTTTTGAATGAGACTCATGACCTGTTTCAAAGGGAGCAGGACAGAGGAAGGTGAGGGTCACTTTCCTACTTCTGTTTTTCTCAGCTGCTGAGGCATCATAGTTTGGGGTAGCATATCCTGGACCCCATTAGTGTCTTCTCAAACATGTGACGTGTAAGCTGACACTCTGGTGAAGCAAAGTAATCTACCTGAAGGCTGGAGAGACACCATGAGTCTGTGTGTTTGCTTTCAGATTTCCTCCAGACACCAAAGAGACTGCTGACATGTCTTCTGTTCAAAGGACAGCTTTCATGAAACCGAAGGCATCCGGCTTCCTAGGTAAGATGATTTCCAGGAGACGGAGACCAGTCAGCATGATGGTGTCTGACGCACACGGTAGTAGATGTTCAATAAATACACATTTGTTAATTACAACAGAAAAGAACAGGATTGGGAGTGGGGTGAAGTTTATATGCGGCAAATAGAATCTGTAAAGCATAATATATATATCCATGGCTCCTCTTCTGTGCCTAAATGTCAGCAACAAATCAATGAATAAAACTATTTAACATTGTACCTTTAAAAAGAATACAAGGTCTTACTCTGTAATTTAAGCTGGCCTTAAATTTACTGTGTAGAGCAGTCTGGCCTCAAACTCACAGTGATCCTCCTGACTCAGCCTCTCGAGTGCTGGGATCACAGGATGTGATATCTTGCCCTGCTACCTTTTTTTTCTTTTTCCAGAGGAGCAAAATTCAGGTTCTTCTACTTTTCTGTGGTGCAAAACTACAATTTATCAGTGCCCCAGCCCCACTCTGGATGCCATTCATTACATTAATTCCTGTGTGGCCGAAGACCAAAGGCCAGAGCACTGTTCCTCTCCTTGCTGGGACATCAATCATTCCTCACCGTGACCTTTACTTCCCCCTAGGTAATGACTGATTGAGTCTGTGGGGCTGCAGATTCAACCTAAAAGCAAGAGTGATAAGGTACTAGTAGCAGAGATGTACTGAGCTTACCCTCTGCTAGCACAGAACACATCGCTTGTATTAACTCATTTCATCCTCACACCTCACCTGGAAGACACTTGATCATTTCTCTTTTACAGATGAGAAAACTGAGGCACCAAGATTTGCAGTGACTGTGGATAAGAGCACCCATCCAACCTCCTTTGTACCTCTTCACCTCTGCCTGGCCACAGCCCAGCAACTGTTTACACATTCTATGCACCAGGCACTGTACATGCATCGCTTCACTTAATCTTCACATGGACCGCCAGGGTGAAGGGGTTCTTTTTACAGAGAAGAATACTGAGGCTCAGGGAGAGAAGTGAATTATTCCAGGATTCTGACCTAGGTCTCCATTTAGGCTTTATTCCAAAGTCCAAATGCTTACTCCTACTCCAAAATCAGACAAGATTCTAGAGCAAAGAGCATAGAAACTCTAGGGAAATTCTCAGATTTTTCTTCTTAGTCTCTCATTCTCCAATTCTGTCTCCTGCAACCTTCACCCAGGAAATACACCCATGTATATTACTTTCCCAGTGGTATCATTTTCCTCCAAACCCCAGGAAGTACCCAGGAAATGTGATAGAAAGAGCAGACCATCTAGATAGATGTCTGTCTCTTCCTTTAGAAATGGAGGGGAGAAAGTACTACATCCCAAGATTATTTAGCAGATTAAATGAGACCCTCTCTGTGTGAACATGGACACGGGGAGGCTCTTCAAAAACTTTTCTTGCTCATTCTCCCAGCCAGGTAGAGTTTATTTTGTGGTAGGCCAGCCCCTTGCCACCTGCACCCTTGAAGGCAGGAACACTGCTCCCATCCCCACCTCCTTGGCATTTCAAGGGGCGATGTGCACCTCTGGCCCCTGATTTAATCACTTCTTATCATGGGGACATAACACCTAACACCCACATTTTAAGGGAGAGAAGGTTTTAGTCCATAATCAGCCAGCTCCAAGACAGGACAGTGTGGCAAAGGGGAATGGCGTGGCACACAGGAAGCAGAGAGGGAAAGGAGAAGCAGGAACAGAAATATAACCTTCTGGGTCACACCCATAGTGACCCACCTCTTCTGACCAGGCCCCTGACAGCAAGTCAGCTGTAAGCCCCATAAACCAACCACCTTCCGACAGTCCCACCTATGACCACTTAAAGCTTTAGGGGACATCGAGGTATAAACCATAACAGCCCCATATATATATAATCGCTAATAGTAATAAACCACCCACCCTTCATTTGCCCCCAAACCCAGCCCCTTCTGAGACATCTCCATAGGGTGGCAAGCCTATGACTGCACAGATATGGGAAGTCATTTTCCAAGTAGGCATTTTCTTTGGAAGAACTATTTCAGCCTTGTTCCTGAAGCTGTGTTCCTGAGGCCTGTGAGTATGGAGCTACCAACTGTCTGGAGGTTCAGTATCTTCAAGGGTCTGAGAAAGAAGACTCTTAACCCCCATATGAGTAGCCCATATTAGCTGGAGTGCATCTTCCAGGTGGGGAAACTGAGGCCAGAGATGGAGGAAAGAGCGACATTAATAAGCATCCCAAGACTGCGGGGATAGCTCAGTAGTAGATTACCTGCTTAGCATGATCAAGGCCTTGAGTTTAATACTTAGCACCATGATCTATCAATCAGTGATCTCCAACTACCCAACTAGAGACATTGGTAGAGACATATTCTGAAGAAAGTCTCCTCAAACAGGAAGCAATCAGCCACCAGTTAGAACAATCTAATTTGTTAGAACAATCGAACAGACATCCTCGAGGGTGCTGGGGAACATTTAGAAGCCTTTCTGGTGAATAAGAATGTGTATGTGTCAAAAATTTATCAATAGTTCATGTGCTTTGTCATAGTCATTTCCTATCTCAGAGTCTAGCTGACGTTAACAATCAACAATCTGAACAAAAATAATCACTCAGTTATAAGGACCACAGCATCACCTATGTAGGTCTGTAATTCTCATTGAACATCTGCTATGGGTGGCACCCTCTGGAGGTAGCAAGACTTCAGAATGCCCAAGGTTATTCAGCTCCTTTTCATCCTCAGGGAGGTAATATGACAGGATAGGGGGACACCAAGAATTGGAAACATCTAGACTTTTAGTTTTTCCTTATGTGGTGCTAGGGATAGACTCTAGGGCCTTGTGCATGCTGAGCATCCCTTATACCACTGAACAACTACCTCAATTTTTAAACTCATTTTTAAATTCATTATTCTTTCTCTCATTGTTCATACATTCTACAAATGTTTATTAAAAGCCCCCATATAGAGGTGGGGATGAGCAGTACAGAGCCTTCCTGGCAAGCTCAAAGTCCTGAGTTCTATCCCTGGTGCCAAAAATGAAATAATAAACAAGAATAATAATAAAACTCTCATATGTAAACATACAATTACGATATAACCTAGCAATTCTACTCTTAGACACATATGCAAAATAATTGAAAAACTTATTCAAATATGTACAGATGTTCTTATCTGAATTATTCATAACAGCCAAAAGATGGAAGCAACTCATCCATCAACAAATGAATAGATAAACAAAATGGGAAGCATATATGTAGAATATTAATCAGCCAGAAAAAGGAAAGAAGTATGCACAACAATTCTCTGTAGCTTAGAAACGAACCTATTCTAAGAATGACACAAAGTCCCGGTCTTCCTGGAGCCTGAAGGAGGCAGTCAATAAAACAACAACAACAACAACAACTCCTTTCAGCTTGTGGTAGAGATAACAAGATAAAGGAGTTAGAAAAGGCTGAGTCATTCCCCAGGATTGTGAAGAAACCAAATAAAATAAAAAGTAAAGTCTGGATGGGAAGAGGGTACAGGGGTGTTTAATGAAGATCTAAATGAGGGGGAGGGAGCCCAGCATGGTGGCTCATGCTTGAAACTCCAACACTCTGGGAGGATGAGGGAGGAGGTTTGCAAGTTCAAGCCCATCCTGCCTGGGCAGCTTGTGACTTAGTGAGACCCTGCTCAGGGCAAAGGCCTTGGGTTCAATCCTCAGCACCACACAACAAACGGATAAAGCAAGAGAATGAATGACACAGCTGTGCGAGGGGAGAACATCCCAGGTGGAGGAAAGGGAGATGCAGAGATTCTGAGGCGAGGAGGAGCTCAGCATGGGCCAGCCAAGCTGGAGGCTGGTGAAGCTGTGACAGAGCAGAGAGAATGAGGGGGACCTGGAAGAGGGGAGGCTGTGGCCTGCCTGGGATGCTTTCCTGGTACTGAATCTTTATTGTAACAGTGGGCCTAGAATCCCTACCTCAAAGACCAGTTGCAAAGATGAGAAAAGGTCTCAGGCTTCACCCACTTGTGACAAGTGTATCAGTACCCAAAGCATGGGGCCTTTGAGTCTTCTTTTCCTCAATTCAAGAAATCCGGGCCTCTGCAATCCCATTCAATTGGCCTGCAGTCCATGGGAGTGTTTGTATGTATCCATGTCACAGACCAGTGTGCTGTGTTCAGTGGGGCTAGGTCCCCATAATAAGACCCTTTGAGCCCTGGGCAACACAGGATTCAGTGATGCCTTTGGCTTCTCCCAGTTCACGCACACAGCCTGGTGCTTCCTGCACACAAACCTCCCTGGGTTCCAGCATGAGCTTCATCAGCACCTGCATCGTCAGACCCACCATCATGGCTCTGTCTATGGGCCAGCGTTGTAACATCTTCTTCATTGTGCCAGACAGTTTGATGACAAATTCCTTCCGGTCTTCACCTCTACACTTGCTGAGAAGCTTCTGCAGGCCTTGGTCACCCCAAGTCCATCTCGTCTGGGTGTGTCACCCTTACTGGTGGCCTGGCTTTAGTGTGTGTGTGTGATGTCCTCCAGGGACCCCCCAGATCTACTCTTTTCTCCCTGCCACTCTGCCCCCACAGGCTCCTGTACCCATAGACTTTGGTTGAGTTTACACGTGGAGAGCATCAGCTGAAGTGTGGGAGGGAGAGAAAGGGTCTTCGTCCCGCTTGCTGTGGTTGGGCAGAGGCTGCCTACTTCTCTCCGTGGGTACAGCTCCTTCCGGTGCCCCTTGTCCACCCTCAGCTAGGACTCTCATCAGAGTCCAGTCATCTCTTGACCCTTTACACCTGAGGACTGTACAGGCTCCCAGCTTGACTAAGCCTGGAGTGCTTTGCCATCCCTTAACCCCACCTTTCCACCTGTGGAAATATCCCTTATTTCTGGAGGATATCCCTATGCTCCCGTTTTGTGTCCTCTTTCCTCCCTGGGACCCCAAGTGATGTGGTCTTTCTCCCAGGAGACCCTCAGCTACCGTGTGTTCAGCCAATATATGCCAACTCAACCCCATTTTTTAACCCAGACAAATGGAGCCTTAGCTCTTGCAGGAACAAAGAATGAGCTCTTTCAGATCCAGGTCAGAGAGGGAGAGAAGTGATCACCGGACAGACTTCTGAGGGGTTGCTCGCTACACAGCACGCAGAGCTCTAGACCAACAGCAAGCTGGGTGAAGACGGGGTAGCGGGGTGGGGCACATCTCACAGACCTCTCGGGCTGGCTTCTCAGTCCCACAGCTGTGACTTCCATAGGCTTCCTAGATCAGTAGGGAGGAGAGGCCAGAACGCAGCTAACACCCCACATCTGATTGGAGGAAAAGATGAGAGGCTACTAGCATGTTGGAAAGTTTCAACTTAGTTTGTTTTTATCCCCCAGCTTTTTCACAGAGAGAAAGAAGCAAAGGTGAGATGCTTATTTTCAAAGCAAGCAACATATTTCTTATGACAATATCTCCACTTAATGGCCCTGTCATGTCTAATAACTCAGGAGATAAAATACATTTCTTTGATCTGGGCTAGTCAAGAAGAATGACAGCTGGCAGTCTGCACAAAAATTTAGTGCCTTGTCTAATTGTGTTGACTTCTCATTATTGAAAAGTCTCACAACTAGTAATGTTGTTGTTTTTTTTTAAACTATCAAATTGTTAACCGTTTCCTGGCTCTTACGCACTTTGGATGGTTATGCCCAGTTGAACCTGATAAATCATCTGGGCCGATTTTTAAGCCATTTTGTGATTTTTATCCAGCCAGCAGAGGTCACAGAGCACTTGTGTATCAGGCCCGAGAGTGGAGGGTGGAACATCAAAATGCATCAGTCTAGCGAGTGTGGTAGAGCATATCTGTAATCCCAGTTATTCAGCAGGTGGAGCAGGAGGAGCACAAGTTTGAAGTCAGTCGGAGTCAATTTAGCAAGATCCTGTCTCCAAAAACAAATAAAAAGGTTTAAGATGTAGGTAGCTCAGTGGTTGACTGACCCTGGGCTCAATCCCTAATACTGAAACAAAAAACAAAGAAACAAAATAGAATCACCAGTCTTGGTTCCTGCTGTGAAGGACCCACGCCTGTCCAGTATGAGGAATGAGCATATAAACAGTTGTACTACTGTGCGATGAGTGTCAGACTCTTGGAGTCGTGGAGTGTCACATCCTCTCTCTCAACTTCAGTTTCCCCAAAAGCAAAGCAGTATCCTTAAACGCCAGAGCTTGGTAAACTTGAGAGGACACTTGAAAGTCTTGGACAAACAGATTGCTCAGCCCCAGGGTTTGGCTCAGTAGAGACCAGAGCATCTGCATTTCTAACGGGCTCCTGGGCATGACACTGCCGCAGAGGGACCACACTCTGAGGACCACCCAGTGGAGGGGACTGTGTGAGTTAAAGCGTGCATGCAGAAGGCCCAGGGCAGTGCCTGTCTGGGCTGTTCAATAAGCAGAAACCAGGAGGCTTTGTGCAAGCCTGAGGGGCTAAGGGAGAGGAGGGACAACTTTCCAGGGGGAGATACTTCTGTGACAGACACTGGAAGGAAGAAGGAGACCGTGCTGCCCATCAGGGGCTGGCCAACCCTGCCCTCTCTGAGGAAGTCTGTTCATATTACTCTCTTAAGACAATGGCTTTCAAATTATGCACTGTGACTCCCTGGAAGGATGTATTTTACATCACAACTTTGAATATACACAGACATGTGTTTTCATGGAGACAAATGGATCTTTTCCTTACTCTGTGATGCATTCATAAGACCTTCCATATTATTTGTCTTTAGAAATACTGATTGCACAGCTCATTAATGTTTGCTCACTCACATAGATTCTATAATACATTATACACAGCGTGCATCTAAACCTTATTTAGTGGGGAATTTAACTCGGATTTGGGCTGAGGGAGAGAGGAAACAGGGAAAGTTCCCTTGAACAGGTAACCCAGCGAGGTGCTTCCTATGGGTCAGACTCAGTTATAAAATTTAGCTAAATACCAGTGCCGGGCATGGTGGCTCACGCCTATAATCCCAGCACTCGGGAGGCAGAGACAGGCGGATTGCTGTGAGTTCAAGGCTTGCCTGGGCTCCATAGTGAGCTCAGAGCCAGCCTGAACTACAAAGCGAGACCCTGTCTAAAATAAATAAATAAATAAATAAATAAATAAATAAATAAATAAATAAATAAATAAAATTTAGCTAAATACCAGATGAATAGATTAAGAGGCACACAAGTGAACATACACAGAGTCCTCATGAAATTTGACTTTTTATTTCACTTTATTTTATTTTCAAATTTGACATTAAAATTCACACAAATCTCTGCCATATCCACCACCATCTTCATTCCCATTTTATAGATGAGGTGAAGGGAACTGCCCAAGGGCGGACAGTCAACAGATGGCAGGGCTGGGACTCAAACCTAAACTCCTGGTCCCAGGTCCTGTGCCGCCTTTCTAAACTGAGGGATTGCAACCCACAGGCAGAAAGCTCCCTGTGGAGAACCTTGCTGTGGTCCAGCCACAGGTGCAAGCAGAGGCCTGCATAAGTCAATTGATTAGTGTCTTGCTGGAGTGCATGTAAATTACTTAAATTAATCACTTGCTCACACATTCGACATATGGTCATTAGCACCTGCTCTGTGCCCAGCCCTGTGCCGCAGCAGCTGCACCTGGGCTCAAATGCCAGGGTTTGGGGGCCTGGCGGGATCAGGAGCCCTCCCTCAATTTTCTATCTAGTTCTCTTTCTTTCCCCCAAAGAAACAAACATGGGATGCTCTCTATTTTGTGTTTCTCCCTCTCTGGTGCTTGGACACATATAATGCCGAGTAAGCAGAACAACATGTGATGCTGTGAGGACCAAAAATTCAGGGGCTGGTTTAGTTGCAGCTGCTGCACGGTAAGCCCTGGGCTGAAGCAGCTGCCAGGAAACTTCAGTTAAGTGAATTCTGGCCCTGTCTGTGGCCCCACCCAACTGATTCCCTGCTTTTCTCAGGATGCTGGCAACTGGATTCACTGACGGGGAGTGGCCAGTAGGGCCTGACCCTTTGGAGAAGCCTTTCTGCCAGTGTCTAAGCCAGAGCTTAGCTGGATTCCTTCCCATGACTCCCCTGGTGCATTCTCACCAGCCGGCCTCTTCTCACTGAACAGATTACCTGGACTAGGGCTGTGGTTCAAGAAGATCATGTCGAGTTAGTATGCTAAAGCTGTAAAGCCAGTTAGCTGTGCTTTAGAATTTTTCCCCTTGAGCTTCTTATTCTCCATGTGCTGATCTTATTCAGAACATTGGATTTCTTTCTGATAATTTCTTCATGAATGGATAAAAAGTCATGGGCTTTCAGTCAGAACTAGGATTGAATTCTAACTCGATTGCCTTATTGTGTGACGTTAGTCACTGAATTACTCACTGCAGTTCAGTGTCTGAACCCAGTAAATTCATAGAAAATGTAAGCTAGGGGCCGGAGGGTTAGCTCAGTGGTTCTGGCGCCTGCCTCGCAAGCTCAAGGTCCTGAGTTCGATCCCCGGAAACCACATATAATGCTGGGCGTGGAGACACGCCCACCAACAATCAACGCCACATAGCACAATGCTGGACGTGGTGGCTCACGCCTGTAATCCCAGCACTCGGGAGGCAGAGACAGGAGGATTGCTGAGTTTGCGGCGGCTTGCCTGGGCACCATAGTGGGCTCAGGGCCAGCCTGAACTACAAAGCGAGACCCTGTCTCAAAAAGCAACAACAACAACAAAAAAAAGTAAGCTATTATTTTCATCACCATCAAGAGCTCCTTTATCTCTCACAACAAGCCTGTGAAGCAGGCTCCACTCTTAGCCCTATGTTGCAGATGCAGAAACTGAGACACAGCTAGGAAGCAGTAAAGCTCAATCCAAATCTAGCTACAGCGTTGGTGGTATAGTGGTGAGCATAGCTGCCTTCCAAATCTAGCTACAGTTAGTGATGGTGAACCTTTTAGAACTTGCGATGATACAAACAGGGGCATGTGTGCTATAGGTTCGCCACCTGGGAACTCTAATGCCCATTCTTTACTGCCTACCATGCTTCTGTGCTACCTTTATATACATTATAAATGATGATAAACAATAAGGGAGAGTAAAACAAACACTGAGTTTAAATCCAGAAAGAGTTGAGTTCAAGAACTACCTTGGCAAGTTATTCAACTTCTCTGAGCTTCAGATTCTTTATTTTAACACAGAAATGAACTCTTATGCATAACTAAGACAGTAAAGGGACTCATGCATCAGAGGAGCTGAGTTAATACTTGTTTTTCTTCCAGCAACGTATTCGGTCATCTCATGTGACAAGTGCCTAGCTGCTCAGACATAGCTCAAGGGAACAGGCCCAGGTTCTTGTCCCACTACCAAGTCTTATTCCGCCACTTACTCATTATACAGCTTTGAACAGATTGCTTCACATCAAGTTTTTCAAGTATGAACTGAAAATAATAGGTCCTGCTTCAGAGGATTGTTGAGGGCATTAAAAGACATCTCCAAACAACCCTAGATAAGATGCTGGCATGAGACAAGGGCTCAATGGGCAGCGGATACCATTCAACAAATGTTTCAGAATCTTTTCCTCTCTAGGCACAGAGTAGGGCTGCATCTATTGGTTCCTTGGTGGTTGGAGAGATCATCTGACCAATGAGCAAAAGTGACACATGTCACTTTCTTGCCAGTAAACTTAATTGTCAATGGTTGACTATCCAAATTATTTTCACTGGACACAGTGACCACAAACAAGGTGGTGGCTGCTTTCTCAGTTTTTCTTACCACAGTGAACAGGGTGTCCCTGTTAACCCATGATGGACAAGAAACATGAGTGAGTAGACCATGTGTGTTAAAGCACTGCAGTTATAGGTTGCTTATAATTGTAGCAAAATTTGGCTTTGGTTAGTTATATTTAAAAACTATTATACTTTTTACTTCCTACAATTCTAAAAAGATGTTAAATAGTATGTTCCTCTTTCCAGCAAATGTGTGGTTTATCTCCACTTAACAAATGAAATAAGGCCAAGGACACTTATCCAAGGTCACACTGCTGGCAGCTAACTGAGTTTGGATGTGAAACTGGCTTCACATCTTGAAATCTGCCTGTTTATAGCATGGCTCCCAGCCATGGGCTGTACCATTCAAGATGAAGTCAGGTTGGCAAGCTGGACCCTGGAGAGATTTCTGGGAAGGGAACTGTACTCAAGAGAAGTGGTGACAAGACTGAACTTACTTTGTTCTCTTTCCATCTCTGCCTTTCACATCTTGCTTTGCTTTTTCATGATTTTAATATCTGAAACCTCACACCAACCGTGTAAGTGATGTGAATGTTTTCAGAAAACATGTGCTGGGCATATGATCTTGGTGTAAGCGCTAGTGCTTTGTAATATCTGTATTTTTTTAATCAGACAGACATTTCTCTACCCTGCAGCTCCAGCGAATGTTGTGTCTTTCCTGTGAGTTTTAAAGTGTTATTCAAGCTCTACATCTTATTCTTTCCATGGCCCCAAATGAGTTTGTTTGTTTTTTGAAACAGGGTCTCCCTTCGTAGTTCAGGCTGGCCTTGAGCTCACTATGTAGCCCAGGCAAGCCTCAAACTCAGCAATCCTCCTGCCTCTGCCTCCCGAGCGCTGAGACTACAGGCATGAGCCACCACACCCAGCATTGTGGAGCATGGTACTAATTGCTGATGGGTGTGAGTCACCATGCCCAATATCATATCATTGTATGTGGTTACCAGGATTGAACCAGGGACTTTGTGCTTGCTAGGCAGGCAGCAGAACCACTGAGTTAAATCTCTGGCCCCCAAATGAGCTATTTATCTTTGCAAATTTCATCTGGGAAGTGGGAACACAAAACCTACCTCCTGTATCTGACTCAAAAGGCAGGCAGAACAAAAAGTGTTTTGCAAACTCGAAGGAACACTGTTCATGTGTTAGCAATGATCTAGCACTTGTTTAGGCAACTAGCAACATGTTTATTGAGCACCTGCTGCATATAGTGCTAGGGCTGAGATAAGAAGTCAATGCAGTGCTGTGCATGCTCTCAAGAAGGTAGTAGGTTGTTATGATTAAGAGCACAGGCGATGGAGTCGGAAAAATCTGGGTTCCATTCTGTAGTCTGGGACTTGTTGGCACCTTCAGTCTTTTTTCTTTAACTATAATGGACATGGTATTAATATTTACATCAAAGCACTGTCATAAGGTTTAAATGAGATGATGGCTAGAAAGTACCCTTCCTGATAGGAAATAAACATCAAACAGGGATTAACCTGTGTTGGGGAACACAGTGGGAGTTGTGCAAATATTCATTTCGACTCAGTGTGGAAAGGTGTGAATGGATGAGCAGAGGGCCTGGCTTCCAGGAGAGATCTAGCCAGGCTGAGCTTGGTCCAAGTGAAAGTGAAGCTTCTGATCCTAGACTTGGGGAAAGGCTCCAGCTGTAGCAGGGGTTCATGGGGGATTAGGAGCCCTGGATGCCCCATGACATTTTTAGCTCCATCTTGTTTTGTGAGAAAACCTGCTCCTTACCAGAACTTTCCATGTGGGCATGTGTTACCCTTGGTGGAAGTACAGAGTGAACATAGGGAATGCCCATGCAGAACATGGGAGCAGCAAGTCTGTAGCTCAGGAGCGACTGGTCTCCAGTTCCAGCCCTCTGCTGGGCTCTCTCCTTCTCTGTGTGCGTTGGGATTTGTTGCAGTTCCGGTTTTAGAAAACGAGCCTCTAGGCTGGGGTGTTGCTCAGTGAAAGGTGCATTTGTAGCATGCAGGAGACCCTGGCTTCCATCCGGAGCACTAAGAGTTGAAAAATTGGAAACAGCCTCCGTTCAGAAGTGGGGCATATGTGGACAACCAGGGCTGGGGTCAAGTAGATCCTGGTTCGAATCTTGGCATGTCATCCCCTCTGAAATACCACGGTAAGATGCATCACTCCGCTGAGCTTGGATTCCTGATTTGTCAAGCAAGATGATATCCCCATCTCAGTGGCTTTGTTGTGTTATTATTATTTTTTTCAATGCTAGGGATTAAAATCCAGGCTTTGCAAATGTTAGGCAAACACACAAACCACTGAGCTACCTCCTTTTTACCAGGTCTATTATATTAGTGCTAATGGTTAGTATTGATGGAGAGCTTTTTAATGTGCGTTTTCTGCATCTATTCAATTATTCCTTATTATCCCCAGTTGACAGATTGGGAAACTGAGAGGCCCAAAGCAGTTGCATAATTTGCCCATGGCTGGCATGAGGCTGGGCTGGCATCTCAACCCTCATATCCATCCGACACCAACACCCTCGCTCTCTCCACTTTGCCAATAGAAGACATTTGGCTCTTATCCCCTCCACTTCCACTACCTCTAAATCTGGGAAGACACGGAGGGGGGAGAGGAAAGAAACCCAATTTTTTAAACCAATTTGAATAATTAAATTTGGCAGCAAAAAGCTCAGTACCGGAAACGCATTTCACCACCCCATTGCTGAATCTGTTTAATGTATTTTGAACCAGCTTAGCTCAGCTAGTTAGGAGACAGAGCAGGAGTTAAAATTTTAAAAGTAGCAGCAAGGAGTCCGTGTGGCGTTGGAAGATGTGTGCCCTCGCCCTTTGCTTCCCCCACCAGTGCTGAGGTCACCCTTCCCTCTGAACTCATCTGGGGTTCTCAGGAGTCAGGAGCAGCAGAGAGAGGGCAGAGAGACCAAGGAGGCTCGAAGGGAGCTTTGCTTCTCAAGCCGTTTATTTCCATAACAAGGACTTTTCATCTTCAAAGCCCTTTACAAGCCATAATTAATCTTCACAACACCTTAGTAAGCTGGGTGCACAGCATTACCAGGGTTTTATAGGCCAAGGTGGCCCAGGGGAGGCTTTTGGACGGTGAGTGACCCCTGGACACTGCCTCAAAGGGGAAGATTAGCCTGCCCCACCTCTGCTGGCCAGCCGGTCCCGTATTTCCCAACTCCCAAGTCGGTCTGCTTGATTACTCTTCAGAAAGTGTTTCCTGCTGCACAAAGAGGCGGGTAAGCAGAATGCAAGGAAGAAAATCTGGGGACCTTCACAGAACACAACCCTGGGCTTATCACACTTAAAACTATCTCACTTTTTTGGAGTCATAAATCACTCATTTTATTTAAATACTAACAATAATAATCCATTTGTACATGTGTATTTCCTATGTCCACGGCTCTTTCCTGTGTATCATCTCAGGTGGTTCATGCGGTACTTGTTTAGTCCCAGGCAGGTTTGCTGAGGACCTATTTGTGCCAGGCTGAGGATGGAGCTGTGAGGAAGGCACGCAGTCTAGTGTGAGGCCCTCAGTGATAGGACAGAGTTGTTGTTATTCCCCATCCCCTATTACACTTTTAACAGATGTTGGAGTGGAGGATTAAGACCTCACAGTGACCCAGCATTTGAAGCTGAAGTCCATCCAGATTCTGTTTATTGTGCAGCTTTTGCTCCAGCCAAGAGCAAAGATATTCACTGTGGCATTGTTTAAAATGACCAAGAACTGGAAGCAAACCTGTGGTGCATATCCAATGAAAGGGAAGTGGATAAAACATAGGAAATGCTGGAGATGAAATCTTCTACCCATCAAAGGGAATGACTTACTTCTCCTGCCAAAAGAAAAAAAAAAGCAAGAATTAGATGTAGAACATACCACTTTGACAAATCTTAACAAGTACAGTCAAATCAATGCAGGGTGCAGTATATATATATATATATATAAAGATATAGACTATGGATTGAAAGTCCACATATTAGACACACAAGAGGAGGTGCCTTGGGGGTAGGGTCAGGGTCATGAATTCAGGGTAGAAGCCCAGAAACTTGGGAGGAGCTGTGCTGGACGGAGACAGTTGAGAACCATAACCCAGGACCTC
>PVIC010010523.1:0-43272 GCA_004025085.1 Thryonomys swinderianus
AAAAAAAAAAAAAAAGAATTCAGTTTTTAAAAAAAAGACTGCTGCTGGCTGCTCAGACGGCAGGCTGGGGGCTGGCACTCCCAGGGCCTCAAGGGATTCTAATTCTACCATCTCCCTCCCACCACTGAGAGGTCCCACATTAACATAACTAAAAAGAACAACTGACTGGTGAGGGTGAAGCAAAGCAGACTACTTCACTGCTACCATAGGCCCCTGCCATCCACCCCTTACAAGTCCTGACTGCACCCTGCCCAACCACTCTTTCCCTGGAAAATTTCTCCTCCCTCCCCAACCACTGGGAAACCCCAAGGTTTCCTCTGGCCCAGTCATAGCACTGACTGTGGGGACCTTGCCACCCCTCAGCCCCACTGCAGCCCAGCTACTCTCCTTCAGGCTGCTGAGGGCAGCTGCTGGATCCATCTCTCTCCTGCACATCTCCTTGGCATGAGCTGACACTGAGATGCACAGAGGAAATGGGTGCCCCCCTGTGAGCATCCTCACATCATTCAGGATTCCTCACTGTCCAGGAACTGGAGGTCCACCCTGTCATCATTCCATCTTCACTCACTTTTCAGTTCTGTCTCACAAGCAGGACATGACACTGCCCCCAAATGTACTGGTAGGAGGCAAGACACGCCCCTAAAGGTGCATCTGGCACACATTATTTTGAGCTAGTTATTTTGAGAAACGAGAGCCACCGTAAAAGCTCTGAAAACAAGAATGAGTTTCCCATTCCTAAGGGAAATTTACATTCATCAAGAGATCTCCCACTGCACCTGGATGAGAGGAAGGGCAGGAAAGGCCGCCACAGGACTCTGCTAGGCACATCTCCCCCCCACCTGCTTTCTGTGTTCCTGGACAATGGCATTTAAACCTGAAAGCAGTCCACAGGTTCCTTGGAGACACCTGCTCAGGCCCCTGTGCCACCGATGTACGTGTTACTAAACATGTCTGCCTTCCTCTTCTCCATCTGCTTCTGAGACAAGGCCCCTCACAAAGCTTCCTCCTTGCCTCTCAAGGTCCCCACTTCTCAAAGCCTTTTGTCACCCCCACCCCACAGCTGCACCAGGGTGACAGAGAAACCACCAAAAGCTTCACCTGGCTTCACTCTTCTCCCCCTTCCTTGCTCCAGGGAACAGGCCCCACTTCCTAACCTCCTGGGGATGCCTTCAGGGCTTCTTGGGCCTCCTGATTCAGGGCACACTAGCTCTAGTCACAGGAAGGTCCCTGTTGGCCATGAGGCCTTCTGGAAAGTTCCTGGCCTGGGAAATTCCTCCCAAGGCAGCTTGCAATCCAGAATGCAATTGGTCCCAGACCACTCCTACCTCCTGCCGAGGATTCTAGTGAGGACCTCTGTCATCCTCATGGCTCTCAGCTTCTTTTCCTGACTCAGTCAGGACACAACCCACAGTCTGGAGTCACCTGCAGGTCCCACATGTGGCCTCACACTCTCACCCAAGACCAGCCTCCCAGGCCTTGTTGCGCCTCCCTGAGTGCCCACGTGCCCTCCCTAGGGTCCTTGCACTCCCAACTTCCTCCTGAAATGCCCACCACAGATCTCCAAGAGGCTGCTCCTTATTTATACATTTCTACTCAGATATCACTCCTGGGGTCTCCCTGGGAGCCCTAGATAAGGCACCAACTTTGCAGGCTTCAAATTTACAAGCATTTTTGTTCATCGATGTGTATCTCTGCATGTATGTGTTTGTGTATTTATTCTTTGTTATTTCCAGGAATGAATGGGTTGAATCAAATCAAATTACTCCTCAGGTCAAGTAAAAAAGAAGCAGGCTGCAGGCATGTCACTCTCTCCTTTGTGGGGCATCCTCTGTCTTCAGGGACCATTTATGCATATTACCTTTGCCTGCTGCACTGACCCACAGCTGGGCGGCTGTGGCCCGTTCCCTGGGCACCTGCTCTGAGCCTGGCACTAAGCAGGGCATCATCTGAGACTCTACCTTGGCAGCGCACATGCACTTGGGGGAAACAAAGGACACAGAAGTGTCATCAGTGACAGTGTTGTTAGGACAACAGACAGAGCGGGGCTAGGAGAGAGGGGCATTTCAGATGACCTGGTCAGCAGACAAGCTTTTCCTGGGTGGGACTCACAGAACCAGAAACCCAGCAAGGGAGCCATCCAGTGGTGGACAGGAGTGACCACAACACGAGGAAACTTCAGGGGGCTCCAGGAGGCCCCCACAACATGCTCCCCAGGTTCCCATGTCAAGCCACAGCTCTGCCATCTGGGATGCAGACCATTGGAAGGGTGAGGCTGCAGTCCAGGGAGCTCGAGGCCAAGGGGGAGCCCGTCTGCACAGCGTGCTGAGGTGGGAGGAAGTTATGACTATCTCCAGGGTTCAGCTGTGTCCCCCAGAGGCACATCCCAAAGCCAACCCTTGTCACCCTCTGGGCACATGCCCAACACAGCCTCCAACTCAACTCAGCCAGGAGCTCCTGCTCCAGGGGACTGACTTATTAAGGAGATGGGCAGGACCCTCTTCTCCCAACAAGCAATAGTGGGTGGTGACTGAATGTCAGGCACTGGACCAGGCACCAGACTTGATGATGAATTTGTGTCCCAAGTGAGGCCCAGAGAGGGCAGTGAGGGGCTCAACAGGGCAGTCCAAGGCAAGGCAGGGGGCTCTCCACCCTGGCCCCCACCCCAACACCCCCTACCCGATCCGGATGGAAATCCAGCTGGACTGGGTCCCTACTGCCTGGCTTGCAAAGCTCCCAGGACTCTGGCCCCCGAGTTGTCCTTGGGCCGTGGATCTCTCTTCCAACCTCCCACTTACCTTCCTGACTATGATTTTAGGCTGAAATACCCAGGGAGCAGGAGATCCAGCGGCCACGTTGCAGAAGCTGCACTCCCCTGGGTGAGCTTGGACCAGATCGCGTGCGCGGGGCGGGGGGGGGGGACGACACAAGACTCGCCCAGTCCGCCCTCAGCTTCGGAGGTGCCCCCCCACCCCGCACCTCGACGCCCCAGAGAGCCCATTGGGCTCAGCGCCTCTGGGCCGAAGGCGGGCCCCGGGTTGGGTGGGCCGCTGTTCCGGCGTCTGCTCTGGATTTGGGCGCTCGGTGCTCTCCGCCAGTCTTCTCCGCGCGCTCGTGGCCCCGGCACCCCCTCCTCCGCCTTGCGGCCGGCGTGCATCCGGCGGCGCAGACGCCCGGCGGTCCGGGGAGGGACTTGGCCAGGCCAGGCCGGCCGGCTCGCTGGGGAGGAGCCCCAGGCAGCAGCTGGCGGGCGCGGGCGGAGGTCCCGGGCGGCGGCCAGGCTGGGCCTCTGCCGCGCTCCTCCGCGGGCCTGGCGGCCTCGGCGGACGGAGGGAGGAACCGCGCTCGGTTCAGCGGCGCGGGGCGCGGCCGGGGGCGGAGAAGGCGGAGAGGAGCGAGCTCCGGGCCGCGCGGATCCTCGAGGCCGCGGCTCCGCCAATCTGCAGGCTCTGACGCGAGGGGCGGCTCCGCAGCGCGGGGATATCTGCGGGCCCGGCGCGGAGCGAGAGAGCTCGGCCGAGCGGGCGCCGCGCTTCGGGACTCCGCTGCACCTGCCCAGCCCCTCCGCCCCTCCTGGCCCAAGCTCCCAGTCGCCTTCCTGAGACCAGCCCCCAGCCAAGGAGCCCAGGAGGACTGCACCGCGGGAGGATCTCCTGTGGACCTGACGAGCCGCGCCCTGGCTGGGATGGACAGCCGCATGGGGTCCCCCAGCGCCCGGTGAGGAGGCTGCGTTCCCGAAGACCCGCGCCTCCCCTGGCTGCGCCCCCCCCCCCACCTCAGCCCTGTGGACAAGGGGGGCCGAGGACCAGACCGAGATGGGCCGGGGAGCCGGTGCCGCGGCGACAAGCTCCCTCCACGTTGTCAACGCCCGGGGACAGCCCCGGAGCTGGTAGCTGCTCCCGCTAGATGGACCTTGACCCTCGAGGCAGCGCGGCGTTCGTGCCGAGCCGCGGCTGAGGCGCTCGGGAGCAGCGCGCTGGCGGAGGCGCCAGGTCCCCGAGCCCGCTCGCGCGCCGGCCATGAAAATGATCCTGGTGCGCCGGTTCCGCGTGCTCATCCTCATGGTGTTCCTGCTGGCCTGCGCGCTGCACATCGCTCTGGACCTGCTGCCCCGGCTGGAACGGCGCGCGGCGCAGCCCCCCGGAGACCCCGGGTGCTCGTGCGCGCAGCCGGCGGAGGCGAAAGCGCCCGGTTGGGCCCAAGTGCGGGGCCGCTCCGGGGATCCCCCAGCCGCCGCCTCAGCCGCCGGCGACGCGGGCTGGCCCAACAAGCACACGCTCCGCATCCTCCAGGACTTCAGCTCCGACCCCGCCTCTAACCTCACGTCCCACTCGCTGGAGAAACTGCCTCCCGCGGCGGAGCCGGCCGAGCGCGCCCCAAGGGGCCGGCAGCCTGGTGCCCCGCGACCCCGCGACCCCGCGCACCGGCCGCTGCTGCGCGACCCTGGGCACCGGCGACCAGCACCGCCCCCAGGCCCAAGCGGTGGGCTATTGGCCAAGCTGTTCGCACATCCTCTGTACAGCGGGACTATCCCGCCGCTAACCGAGGACGACGTCCTGTTTAATGTCAACAGCGACATCAGGTTCAACCCCAAGGCGGCGGCGGAGAACCCAGAGTGGTGAGTGAGGATGGCAGGTTGGACTGGCAGGTCCTGACCCCCACCCGCGAGAGCTGGGAGCCTGTCAGAATAAAGGCGCTCTCCACAAAAGAATCTTCCATCTGGGCACTGTGTATGCATGTCCAGGGCCTGTGGAGGCGGCCCGGGGCCCTTGTGGGTGGGGCTGCCTTTGTCTCCAGATGCTTCCCCGTGGGAAGGGTGTGGTGGCTCAGGAGGTGCCCTGCACCCTGAGGTGCAAGGTAACTGGACCCTGAACCAGGGAGTTCAACTGTAAGGAATTGCACTGGCCACCGGTGGGGCAACAGTCAGGCCATGAATGAGTGTGCTGGGGATTCCATGCATGAGTGAGGAGAACCCCTTTGCCCAGGAACACACTGGGCTTCAGCTTTGGGCTATTTGGTGATGCTTTTCTGGTAAACACCTTGAGAAGGCCTGGATGCGCCTAGCAAGTCTTTTAAGGCAGTTTCTTTCAGGATAGAATTAGCACAGAAGTGTGCTGGCAGCAGTGATCGAGAGAACAGAGGCCTCTGGGTGGAGGTGTGGACAGTGGGCACCAAGCTGCCAGCAGGGGAGCATCATTGGAACTGCCCTGCTTTGCCCTTCCCCTGAGGCCCTTCCTCCCGAACAGATCCAAATAAGCAGATGCTTCAGCCGGGAGCCAGTGAAATATTAACTTCCAGCAAGGTCAGAACAAATACTGTAACTACCTGCAAAGGTTACCCAAACAACAGAGGAAAGGCCAGGCTTCCAAAACCCTCCGTGAAAATCCTCCTCCCCTGAAGTCAGACAAGGGCCTGTGCTTTGTCCCTGCACAGGCAGGCTGTAGGTGGCTCTGAGCTTTGCTGGTCAGATTTGAGGAAATGCCAAGAAACTTGCTCCAGGCTTGTGGCTCTCTATAGCAAAGGAACAGCCCAGAGCGAGTAGTGGGGATGGCTCCTGAGAGGACTCTCTAGCCCACCTTTGTGTCTACGAAGGACTGAACTGAGGCCAGAAGGGCCTGACCTATTAGTGAGCTGGACACAGGGAAGTTCCACTTTCCCCCCAGCCCAGCAAGCTGACTGTGACCAGTCTCCCCCAGACCAGGCCCTGACCAGGGAAGGGAGGATAGGCCACGCAGGCAGCAGGTCCTCCATCTGAGCCTGGGCTGGGGTGAGCAGCTGTCTCTTCCCTCGCTCCCCACCTAAGTCTGTTCATGTTAAAATCAAATTTAGCCCCTTGCATCATTCCTGCCTGCTGGTTGGAACAAAAGCAGAGACTGAGAAGACTCCTGGTGACTGGGCGTGCCTGTGACCGCCAGGCATCTGGTCAGAGAGGGCCTCTTGTCCACTCCCAGGAAGGACCAGCATCCCTGCACCCCAGCTGACGTCATTCTTTCGGGCAGTTCTGGTGACCCCAAAACAGACACGACAAGGATAGCGCTGACACTCTGGGTTTAGTCTTACTATACTTATAGCTGTCTGTGGCAGCTCCAGGATAAGTGAGAATTATAGGCCTCAGGTGTGTTATTACTTGGCAGAACCACAGCCCCAGAGAAAGTGCAGAGGCTGCAGGGTCTCTGAGCAGAGGCCCTTCCTCAAGTCTGCATTTTAACCAGAGGTCACAGGCCCTGGCTCGGGACCAGCTCTTCTGGCTCAGTATCTTTTCTGATTGACTTTGGACCATCTTTGTTTCCGTAGGCCCCATGAAGGTGCTGAAGGTGGAGAATTCCTACCCACTGGGGAGGCTGCAATAGACTCCTACCCCAACTGGCTCAAGTTCCACATCGGTATTAACCGGTACGAGCTGTACTCCAGGCACAACCCAGCGATCGACGCGCTGCTGCAGGACCTGGGTGCACAGAAGATCACCAGTGTGGGTAGGTGCCCTGGTGCTCACGCAGGCTGAGACGTGTGGACTGTGGGCTGGCCTGGGTGCTCTTGGCCCTAGAAGTGCTGTCCGCTGCAGGCTGAGTAGGCCAGTAAGATATTACCATAGCCGCCGGGATGGGCACTGGCCACACCACCAGGACTCCATTCCCCACAGGCAAGCGGAGGGACTCCTGGTGGCTGTAGTCCTTCTTCAGAGCCTTTTCAAGGGCTCTTTGCTTTCTGAGCTGGCTCCTCGGGAACTCCAAGCAGATGACAGGGAGTGACCGGGGCTGCCTCTTCTGGGACAGCACTGGTGATCCAGGATGGAACAGTTTGAAGGCAGCAGCTTCAAGTGGTTTGTGATCTACTGAACTGCACGAGAAAGGCCTCCATTTCCAATTTCAGGAGACTGTGTCAGGCAGCAGCCAAGTGCAAGGTTTGGTGCTGTCGCTGTCCAGTGGTGGACAGTCATGAATGTCCCTTTGATCACTGCAGCTTTTCCCTGAGCCGGGGGCCTGGAGCGCACAACCTTGGAGTCGAGGGGAGGCCTCCCTAGGTCATGGCCTCAGTCCTGTCTTCATGTCTGTAGCTCTCATGCAAGGGCTCCTCCCCTTGCAGGCTCATGGCTTCTGTCCACGTGCAGCACAGGCAGGGAGTTACCTGGCCCAGCAGCTGCCCCTTTAGAGCCCCCATGTGGCTTCCGGCTGAGCTGTTTTCTGGGCTCTCACCTGTCTGTGGAAGTTGGGATGCAAAGTTTCCAATATGCTGGTAAAGAAGTGGCTGGAGCGGTTAGTGGTTTCTCCTCTCCCTGTTCTCGCCCAGAAGGGAGGAACCCCTTCCTGCCCTGGGCCTGTCCTTTAGAAGTCCAGGGGCTTCCGCCCAAGTAGGGAGCGGTGCTTAGGCAACATTGGGATGTCCTGCTCACTCTGGAGAGCAGATACATCTGGTAAACAAACGCACTGACCAGCTTCACTGTCCCGTTGGCACATACTGCTGAGACCTCCTTCTGAATGATGGGGAGGTAGGGTGAATCCAGCCTCCACAAGTGCCGCCACCTTCGTGGGCCTGGCAGCCAGGAGGAAGGAAAGGCATGTGTGGCCATGAGGATGGGTGGCAGCTGTGGAGGTGTGCACAGGTCAGCAGGCAGGTGGGCAGGGGCTGCAAATGCTGTGCAGTGCAGAAGTGCGGGGCTGTGAGCCCAAGAGCCCAGCTGAGCCTCCAGGGTCTGCCCACAACTTTGCCCACGGGCCTGGCCTTGGTCACAGTCCCATGGGCAGCTTCTATCTCCATAGGACCCCAGTGTCAGGCCCCGGGCTTGTGTAGCAGTAGATCCTGGCGCCAGCTAAGTGCTACATGGTACACAATTGTCCCCTAAGCCATGATACTAAAGCGGGTTCCACCTGGGCATTCCTGGCTGGGGTGTTTCTGGCGGCGCCTTTCCCAGGATGGGAAGGGACCATCACTCTGCAGGGCCTCAGTAGGTGTGGAAGGTGGGTTGATAGGGCTCTGACAGAGGCAGACATGAGACGCTGGTCCAGAGCAGGGTGACACCCTGACTGTTCTAGTCATTAGCTGGGTTGAGCTGAGGCAAAAGCTTGAATGCTGCGACCTTTGCTTCTCACCAAGAGTAGGGATGCTGCAGCCCTGACCTGTAGCTGCCACATTTGACTGAAACCCAGGTGGAGCCAGGTCACAGCAGAGCCCAAGGTCATGGTGCCCGGGGGTGCCCGCATGTTCCATGAGGAGCGAGTGCTCGGGTTCTTCCTCCTCCAATTGGGCCATTTGTGCCAGGCAGTGTGTGATCCCGAGTGCTTTCCCATCTCAATCCCTAGACACTGTCGTCCCACACAGGTGGCCCCATGACCCCTGCCTTGGTGCCGAGAGGTGCCAATGGGAACAAGTGAGTACGGGACAGCAGTGGAGCCCAGGCGCTGTGGCATTTCAGACAGCTGAGCCCCATCACCTAGGGACCCAGAGCTGGGGAGGCTCTTGCACCTTCCCAGGGACACACACACACACACACACACACACACACACACAGAGCCACTGAGGAAGGTCCTGGAGACTGG
This sequence comes from Thryonomys swinderianus, assembly GCA_004025085.1. NCBI lineage: Eukaryota > Metazoa > Chordata > Mammalia > Rodentia > Thryonomyidae > Thryonomys > Thryonomys swinderianus. The sequence goes on from PVIC010010523.1 coordinate 8,532, forward strand.
AAGAGGGCACACCCTGGGGAAGACCTCTCTCGCTCCCAAGAAGGCAGGAGGCCCTCACCATAGGCAGAGCAATTTGCAGCAGCTACTTGCGGTCACAGGCCTGGGTGTCCCATTCTGCAGGGAGCGACCCAAAGAGGGCTGGATGGGCCTCACTGCAGTGTCCCCAGCGAACATGCGTCCTCCTGGAGGTAGCAGCCTTTCACAGCCTACGCCTGCTGCTCCCATCGCCCTAACTCTACCGAGGTCCTTCTGTATAGGAAATGCTGGTCAGAGCCTTCAAGTAGATACTCAGCGGCGGCCCTCACGTGGCAGGGAGAGACCTGGCTTCGTGGGGCCTGCCGTGCTCAGCCCCACCTTCCAGCCTCTACTCCGCAAAGCCAGGGAAACACTTCTAGGAGAGCCCCCCCCACCCCCACCCCAGTTGCAGCTTGGTTCTGGCTTGGGGCAGTGCTTACTGTTGAAATTGTTCACTGCATTATTAAATGTGAGGCTCGAGATGTGACAGGGAAGGGTGCTGGTGGGGCTGAGTCCTCTCAGAAAGGTTCCATTAAATCTCCCCTGCTCAGAGCCACTCACTCCAATGCATGAGGCTCTGTGTGGCCACAGCACAGCTGGTTGTGGCCAACAGAGGTTTATTTATAGCCAGGTTCCTGGCTGCCTGGAAACCGGCTGTTGCCGCCTTTAAAGAGGCTCCGCTTAGGATCCACCTCTGCTCAGCTTGAAGTCAGGCATACAGCGCCTTCCACTCCGGGCCAGTGATAATTAAATCGCTATCATGCATAATTATGGATGCAAAGGATAAATGACACAATTAACTACTCTACTCGGAATTACTTTTAAAAAGAAGAAGAAGATAAAGAAGTCACACCAGTGTGTAAGGACCCATCAGCCTCTGCCCTAAGCACAGACATCACGGTCCTCCATCCAGGTCGGACAAAGCCTGTGGCTCGTAGAACGTGGCTGAAAGAACACGGCTCCACAAAGGAAAATGTCTCCACAGGACAGAAGTCCCTGATGCTAATTGATCTGCCAGGGGAAAGAAAGAGTCGAGCCGGAATCCGGAATAATTGGCTGTGGGCTTTGAGGAACAAAGGGCCTTTGGCTGGGGCAGCCCCACGAGGAGCAGCTGTGGGTGCCAGGGCTGGGCATGACTGCCCTGTCTGACTGCATGGAAGTGGGTCTCCGCAGAAGGTAGCACCAACCCAGAAAGGACAGTCCACTTATGCCCACTCCAACTGCAGTTCACAGTCCAGGACCTGGCTTGGCAGGGGAGGGACTGAAGATGCCCAAGTATCCAGATGCCCAGGACTCAGAGGGGCCTCAAATCCTCCAAAGGACAAAGGACCTGCAAGGGCAGTAGCTGGGTCACAGAGGACACAGAAACAGTTCAGTCTGCTGATCTCCTTCTCCAGCCGTCAGATGGAAGGTCAGGAGTAAAAGCCCATGCTGTGAAGGAGCCAGGGTCACTCTGGCACCTTCCCTTTCCATGCTAAGCAGAGACACCAGCAGTTGGAAGCAGCTCCGAACCTGCATAAGTGTCCCAAGGCCCTGGTTCCCCGGGTAGCACTGGGGTGCCTAGTACCAGAGGTAACTGTGACCGTCAAAAGCCAGCTTCTTAGAGGCAAGTATGGCACACAGAGCTCTAGGCTAGAGGCAGCCAGGGCAGAACCAGTCCCAGGGTGTGGGCCTGCTGACCACTGCCCCTGGATTGGAGTCTCCAGGTCACAGCTAGGGACGGGAAGACCCAATTGTGTCAGCTCCCATTCAGCCGACCGTGAACCCTCATGAGCTAATGCCCGTCATCCAGCCCTCTGCAATGCCATCCGGCATGCCTGACACACCCTGGGTGCTTTTCTGAAACTCTAGAGCAGTGGGCATAGGGGGCTCAGTGGGTGCCCAGAGTGGGCCACTCACAAGACTCCTCTCTAGCCAGGGGCATGTGAGCAGGACTGGAAGAATGGGGTGTCACTTTCTCCCAGTGGGAGCCCCTGCAGAGGCCCTCCTTGCAGCACAAATGCCATCAGTCATCCCTCTGCCTTTCCAACAAGACAGTGAGGTGGGAAACAGCTGAGCCTCCTCCCCACGGTGGCCCGAGGACATAGTCCCATCAGGCAGATGAGAGGACCAGGCCCAGCCTCCACGAGGGCTACATCTCACATTGTGGACTTCTCATATGGCCCATAGATCTTTCAGAAATGAAGTTAGTTTATATAAAAGTCAAAAGTTGGCCCCTCAGAATACAGCTGGGGATCCTGTTAGAAAGCGGGAGACCACTGGTGCCAGTCCTGGTTCCCACAGGAACCAGGGCTGGGTCGTGTCTTTTGATCATCTCACACACATGTCCAGTCTCATCCTCTCTCCCTCTCCTTCTCCCTCTCCCTCCCTTCCCCTCTCTCCCTCTCCCTCTCTCTCTCTCTTTCTGTCAATCTCTCTCTATTGAGACAGGGTCCCACTTTGTAGTTCAGGCTGACCCTGAGCTCACTATGTAGCCCAGGCAAGCTTCAAACTCACAGCAATCCTCCTGCCCCTGCCTCCCCAGTGCTGGGATGACAGGCGTGAGCCACTACATGTGGCATTGTGGTGTGTGGTACTGATTGCTGGGAGTATGGGCATGAGCCATCACGTCCAGCATTGTGGTATGTGGTTACTGGGGATTGAACTCAGGACCTAGTGCTTGCAAGGCAGATGCTGGAACCACTGAACTAAATCCCCAGCCCTCATCCTGTCTTTTGTGGGCACTGAGCCTTTAAATGCGTGAGGAGCTCTGTGGAGGAGCTGGTCCCACATCTCCCACCTACAGGACTCCCTGCTCCACACACAGGTGCTGGGACCCTGGGCCAGCCACAGCCTTCCCCCTGGCGGGAATCTCCTCCCTGCTGCCCCTGCCATCCACTGAGCTGGGGCTGTTGGGAGGATAAGTGACTTATCCACAGTCATGCAGGTGCCTAAGTGCCTTAGCATTTGCATAATGAGTCATTCTTATTTTGCATACAGAGTTTATCTTCCTAAGTGCGTTCTCAGGTTTCTGTACTGAGTGTGATTGGGTCCTTCATTCCGGGCTGTATTCTGGGGGAGGACAATGAACAAACCCAGTGGTACCCAAGCATCAGGGTGGCTTTGGAACTCAGAACTGACACAGGTACAGGGTTCTCTGCTGGCATTGGTCAGCATGTCTAGGTAACCATGCATATAGACATGTGAGCGCTGTTAACCAAACATGCCACCAACCCAGACAGGCTCTCTGAGAACGCAGGGAAGGTGCAGAGTTGGTAGCTCTGGCCTGTGGAGCACGGGAACAACAAAGGCAGCACCCCCTGTGTGTGACCTGTGGGCAGCACTCACCAAGGGGCTCCCAGAGGCCCCCAGGTCTGGTGTGAGTGACCGTTGGAGTACAGTGGTATAGACCTGGCTGGTAGCAAAAGGAGGGATGGAAGGTGGGACGCAGGGGCCCAGAGGTGGCACTTCCCTTGCTGGGTGGCTGCCAGGCCTCCCAGGCCGTGGGGGGGGTTTCTGCTGGGCTGAGGCTACAGCTGACCTCTGTCCACCGACAAACATGGAGGGAGTCTGTGTCAGTTTGCCTGCCTGGGCCAGCCCTTGGGCTCCTCCCAGAACCACCACTGTCCCCAGTAACAGAGATTTCCTCTTGTCTTGACCTTCCCTCTGTCCTCAAGAAGAAAACCCAAGTTCGTGTGTTCTTTCTGGAGGCCTAGTCTGGCAGGGCCTGTGTCTTTGGCGCACAAAGTGGGGCAGTCCACATGGCACATAGGCTGGAAGTCCTCCGTCTCTTGCCCACCTTGACGACACCCCCTGGGCCTTTGCTGCAGCTCAAGCAGCATGTGTCAGCTTGTAAGGGACTGAGTTCATGCGGGGTCCCCATTTCAGCCACAGACACCTGTGGACACATGGGGACCTGGTCAGGAGATATTCTGTGGTCCCAGGGCCTGTGCTCACCAGGAAGCTTAGTGCTTTTGACTCCAAATTGCTTTTCTGCCCTGGAGGAGGAGCTAATTGTATATAGGGTCAGGGAAAGGAAAATAGGATTTGCTTCCAGAGTAAAAGTAATTAAACTGATCAGATTTGCATAATGTTTTGTTATTAAACACTAAGAGTATGGGCTCTGGAAAGAGCCTGTCACTTGGACGTGCTGTCCCCAACTGACCCAGGAAGGGATAATTAAGGTCAGCAAATCCTAGTTATTAAATGAAAGTAGGACCATGAAATGAGGCTTACTCAGGGAACTAAGTTTTAAATTCTTTATTTTACCAAAAGTGTAGTACATGTTTGTTTAGAAATTGAGAAAGCACAAGTAAAGAAAAACAGAAAATGTAAGTCACCTGCAGTAACATTTGCAAGAGAACCAGGGCTCTGGGTGCCTGTAAATGTCCAGGTTTGAAAAGCCCATACACAATGTCCCTGGTTTTCAGAAGAAGATGGCTTGTAATGTGTAAATTGTTCTTAGGTTGCTTAAGAGTCAGGTTGTGTGCTGTGCCACTAGACATTCCTTGATACCAGTGAGGAGGGTGGGTTATTGTCCACCTGGCTGGCTCCTGGCCTTGGTTACATCCTGTGTGTAGCTGGATGTGAAGTACATGGCTGCTGTCCCCTGAGGAGGACATGGCCTCGGGCATCCCTTAAACTGACCTCATCTTGATCCTCCTCTTGATCCATCTTTGTGATCCATTTGCAGAAAAGGAAATCCAGGGTCTAGGAAAGAAGGTCCTTTTGGGGAATTCTTCCCCCTGCAGAAAGAGAAATGCAAGACCTAGGAAATAGGGGCCCTTTTGTAAATTCTTCATCCTCATCCTTCTGAATTCGTGGGGTACCAGAAACTTGAACCTTCTAGATGCTTCTGGAAGCTTCCATACCTACCACTCCTGTGGACAGAGGTGCTTTCAGTACAACGATATTTAGGGTCCCTGAGGATGACTTCTGGATCCTGAAGTGTGGCCTGCAGGGACTGCTCCCTGAACTCAAGCCAGCAGTAGTGTGTAGGTGTGTGCACAGGTGTGTGTAGAGCTATTTATGTGCAACTGTGTGTAGGTGTGGATGTATATGTAGGGCATGTGCATGCCTATAGGTGTGAGTAGGTGTGTATGTGCTTCAGGAGTGTATGTATGCATGTGCATGCCTGCCTTGCTGGTGGCCAAGTCCCCCTGCCTGACCTGGGCACAGTTGGGCCCTTTGTGAGTCTGACCTGCAGGGTCTGCTGGGCATGGTCAGCTAACAGTCAGGAGGGTCCTGTTCCAACCAGGGAGCAACAGTGCCAAAGCCCCAAATCTCCCGGTGCTCCTGGCCTCACAGAGATGACCTGGCTGAGGGCAAATAGATCAGAGAGCTCCCAGCCCACCCAAGAGCTAGCAGCCTGAGGCAGCCAGTGACCCTGCTCTCTCTCTCACCCTCCTTCCTGCAGCCATGAAGTCAGGGGGTACGCAGCTCAAGCTCGTCATGACGTTCCAGAATTACGGGCAAGCGCTGTTCAAGCCCATGAAGTAAGTGCCCATCGTCCTGGGGTCAGGGGCAAGGCTGGGTGGGGGAGTGCAGACACAAAGAAAGAGCGTTTCGTCCCAGGGAGGGTTGGGGTGAACTGCGGGCACATGTGCCCTCAGCCCATCTTCTTCCACACACCCTCACTCACCTGCGTTGTAGGCCTGAGGGTCCTCTGGCTGCTCTTCCCAGTGAGGATGAGGGTTTGTGTTTTTAACAAGGGACTGAGCCCCAAAGCCAGCTGCCCTGGAGTGTGCTTGTGTACTCCCCAGCAGGCTCGGGAGGCACCTCCAGGTAGGGTGTCCCTGCCTGGGGTCTCTGGCAGCATGGCATGATCTCTCGTCTCGGCCTCAGCAGGTGAGAGTGATACAGCAGCCGAGTGCCAGTGAAGTGTCACCCCAAAACCAGGTGGTGGCTGGAGTCGATACTGTGCCTACAGTTTGCCCCGTCATAGATAAAATACAAACCATGTCACTAAAGTCAGTGTCAGCCTGGAGTGACACTAGAACTCCCAGGAAGGGCAGCATGTGCCCCTGCGGTTTGTGACACCTACTCTGAGCATCACGGGAGTTGGCTACCCCGTGGGATCCAAGACTGTTTCATGTTTTACTGTTACTATAGCTCCAAACAGTGTTGAATTGGCAACAGCAGGAGAGTGTGCTATCCCAAGCACAGCTGGCAAACCCAGGTGCCCGTCAGCCCACTCAGGTCTGGAGTCACAGTCCGCTGGCTGGGCCGGGCTGGCTGGACAGTGCAGTGTGTGGGTCCCACTGGAGGGCTGGCTGCCTCTGGATTCATCAGCCCTTTGCCTTCTGGACTGATTTCTACTTTTCAAGATATACCAGAAGTACAGGTTTTTCTTTCTTTTTTAAAAATTCCATTATTTTCAAATTTTTAAAGGGGTGTAAATAAGCTTCAAAATATTTAAGATACTTTGTGGTTTCTGAACACCTGGCCAGATTCAAAGAGGGAAAGTTGTCTTCCCTGGACTTCCTCAGGACCTGAGCAAACCCTAGCTCAGAGGCCCCTCTAGGCTGAGGACTGGCTGCTCCTGGGATGAGGGAGAACCCATGTCATGGGCTCCTGAAACATGTTCTGTCTTGGGACAAGGTCAGCGGCATGCTGCCGGGGCCACCACACCTGGGGGCTGTGTAATTCTGAGGCTCTTCTTTCACCTGTGTGGCCGCAGAGTTCTGGGGTCCTGTGGTGTCCTGGCCCGAGAGCAGGTGGGTTGCTGGACACCATTCCTCTGCAGCTGGGGAGCTTGGGCCCCAGCCTGGTTCGCTGTGCCTGAACCCTCATGAGCAGGGCAGGAGCTGAGGGGAGCATGGCTGGGGAGGTGCATGGCCCTCCAGGATGTCCTGGAAGGGGTTCTCTGGGGAACACAAGGCTCCTCGCTCCTCAAGCTTCTCCGCCACCCCCTCACCTCATTCCTTGTTGAGGAAGTTCAGCCTTGAGATTGAAACCTTGTGAGGACTGTTTTAAAGCCCCACATTCCTATAACATGCGGAGGTACTCAAGGGCCAGAGAGCCCGCCAGGTGACAAATGGGTCTGGACAAGTAGCTGCTGGCTGGGAAATGGGGACAACAGTGGAAAATGACAGTGTCTCCACATTTCGGCTGTGCCCCAAGGGCGTGGCTCCTGGAGGCAGATGCCTCACATTGGGTGGGTACATCTTCCAATCTAGCCAGTATTTCATGCCACAAGAGCTCCTGCTCAGGAGTCTGGTCAGTTGGGAGTGAAATGATTCTGGATGCTGGTCCTGGTCCCATCCCTGCATGAGGCCTGGCGCCAGACTCGCCTTGGCAATGAGCCCGAATGTCCGCGGCACTCTGCAGTGGCACCAGTGTGCCATATACTGATCTCTGCCAGGCTCCCTGTACCCTGCAACGTGGGGCACGTGCGGCATGGAGAGCGCCATGGTGAGGGATGTTCGCAGGCCTTTGGGTTTTTGTCGTCCCCATGTCAGAACCGAGGAAGGGCTGCATGCTGCCGTGTGAGGGCTGAGTGCCAGTGGCGGGCGCCTACCTCTGACAAACCTGGCTCTGGGGGCCCCTCGGGAAGTCCAGCAGTGAGGCCCGGCCCTCCAGCGAACCTCAAGCCATGGACCGAGCAGGAAGTCACTGCCAGGGTGCTGTGGGACCACGGACACAGGGCTGAGATCTTGTAGCAGTCGTTGAAACTGGGGCCCACAAAAGGAAAGGGTGTGTTCGAGGTTAGGCAGAGGGAGAGCAAGGCTATCGGTGCCCAACGCTGCCCAGGCCTTTCCCCTCAAGCGGGCACGGGGCAGCCAGAGACAGGAATCTATGTCTGCAGGCAGCATGGGCATGCCACCGTCCTCAACTGGGTCCCCAGCATGGTCATCTTGCTGCTTCTCTCTGGGTCAGGTCCAGGCATTTCTGGGAACCTGAGACCCTCATCTGCCCACCAGACTGAGTCTGTTGAGGACTACGATCTGGTTGCCACCAGCCAGAGACTCTGATGACCTCGGGCCAGGCCAGGGCCTGAGGCTGCTGCCTGCAGGGTTCTTGTCCCCTGTGGCTGTGTTGAATACAAAGACAGCTGTGGCTTATGACCATAGCATTAAGGAATTAAAATCCACAATTAGCAGTTCTCTTTAAAGAGAGACTTTCTCCCATGAGCTCATAATCGCCTCCTAAGTTCTCTGTACAGACTCACGAATTCATTAGATGGACATAGCGTTTTCCCTTGAGGATCTTTACAGGGGTAAATGAGGGGGGTAGAGTGGGATGGACAGCATGGGAGAGAAACCATCGGAAGTCAGTGAACAAGTATTTAATAAACATCGGAAAACACATAACCAGCACATTCCCATGAGCACCTAGATATTCTTGTGTTAGAGCTAAAGTGAATATTTAAGCTTTTAGAAAATGGCTTTATTGATGTGTAATGCACAGATCATACAACTTACTGACAGTCTGCAGTTTAATAGGTCTTGGTATATTGGCAGGTCTGTATGAAGATCCCCACAGGTACTTATTTTAACATGTGTGAGGTATAGGTGATTGAAGCCAGGACCTTTGCACTGAGCTATGTTCCCAACCATTTTTACTTTTTTCTTTTGAGACAGGATCTTGCAAAGTCACTAAGTTGCTTATGCTAGATTTGAACTGAGATCCTCCTGCCTCAGCCTCCTAGAATGCTGGGATTCCAGGTATCCACTGCCATACCTGGCTCCCACAGACAATTCTAACCAATCTTTCATATTTCCAAAATAAAACTCCTTAAAATCTTGCCATCACTCCTCAATCTCCCTTAGTCCTCACCCCAACCAGCCACTAGGACTTCCTTCCCACCTCTCCATATATTTTGGGTTTTCACGGTAAGCTTGCAGCTGCATGATGGGTACGTGGGGCTTTGTGTTGGCTTATTTCACATGACGTGATGTATGCGAGGCTTGTCCCTGCTGTGGCACACGCTGGGACTCCATTCCTTTTGGCTGCTGAATAACATTCCATTGTATGGACAGACCACATCTTGTTTACCCATTGTCTGTCCCTGGGCATTTGGGCTGTCATCGCTGTCTAGAACAAATCATGCTGCTCTGAACACTCACACTCAAGTTTTACGCGGACTCGCATTTTCAGTTGCCCTGGACGTGTGCCTAAGAGGCTGCTGACTCACAGGACAGCTATTCTCTTAGGAGTGGGTCTGGTTCCCACAGCTGCTGTGCCATTTTAAATCCAGCCATCGAAGCACAAGGCTCCAGCGTCTCCATGTCTCAGTGATGCGTGTTACCCGCCTTTCGGATTGTTGCCACCTGTGTGGGTATGCAGTGGTTTAACTCGCAGTTCTCCAGTGACAAATGGTGCCCAGTGTCTTCTCATGAGCGTCTCGGCTATCCTGGTGTCTTCTTTTCGGAGCTTGTGCCGTCCTTAAATTGGCCCGTTTCTCTTTTCATTAGAAGGCGCTAAGAGTTCTTTAACATGGTAGATACAAGACCCTTAACAGATACGTAGTGGCATATGAGGCATAGGTTTTTAGGGTGTCCGATTTATTTTTTGTTACTCCTTGTGCTTTTGGTGCATAATTTAAGTTTCAATATTGAGAAAACATATTTTAGGAAAACCATGAGTGGGTGACACATGGACTTTGTGGTCAGTGAACAGCTGGCTTGGGAACTCTGTCCACAGCTCTGTAGCCATCAGTAAAGGCCTTTCTTATGCGGATTCAAATTTACCTGTCAACAGGGCCTTGGAAGAGGAGGTCTCCAGCCTCCTTCTAGGTTATAGCTCTGGAATTTCATAGGAGACAGAGACATACTCCCAGGCAGAAGCCTCAAGGATGGTCAGCAGGGTAGTGGGTTCAGGTGAACCTGTCCACAGCATGGGCTCTGTGCAACAAATTTCAACCTGCTTCTTGGATGGGAGGCTTCTGAGTGTGCCCATGGCTGGTTGTGATGCCTGTGACCACTTCCGGTTGAGATACTCATACAGCCAATTCCACAGACTCTCACCATGCTCCGGGCCTGGCCTGGCGCCAAGTCCTGGGAATACAGACATGACTCAGTCCTGGAGCTTGCAGGGAAGCCACAGGGTGCTGATCCTGGATGTGAGTCCACACCAGCTGCTCTCTGAATGCCCTGATGCACTGGGGGCGGGAGGGTGGTGCGTGTAGCCCACTAGAGACCCTGGGCTGCTGCCCCCAGGCATGTACAGGATGAGGTCGAGCTTGAGCTACACCCCGAGAAGGGCTGACAAGAGTTGAGACATGGGGCTGGGAGCAAGGACGGTCCAGGCGAAGCTTGTGGAAGGCAGGGTCCTGCTGAGGCCTGGGGGACAGTGTGCAGGTCCAGTGAAACTTGGTTCCCTTTAGCCACGAGAGCAGCCTGTACAGTGGCCTGGGCATTGGGCAGTGCCTTCCAGGACCAGTTGGCCTCTATAGGCCTCGGGCTTCGGGTCCCATACAGCCCCAGGCAACAGACGGCTGTCCACAGCTGTCTGTGCTAGATTGGTTACAATGGTCAGGTTGATCCTTCATCTCCCAAGTACCCCAGGTTCACACAGTCCCCTCTGGGAGGGCAGACACAGAACATGCCCCACCCCGCAGTGGGCCGGGGAGTCCTGACTGTGGGTGGAGACCCTGAAAGCAAAATGAGGCTCAGCAGCCAGAAGAAAGGAGCCCAGGTCCTGAGGCTTAGGGACCTGGACACTTGGCCTTTTCTCAGCAGCAGTTGTCCCCATGCCAGTGGAGAGGGTGGGAAGGTCGAGAAGAGGGAAAGAAGATGTAGAAAATAGGGGCCTTCTGTTGTGTGCAGCAAGATGGGTGGTTAGGGAAGAGAAGCTTCCCTGGGCAGCTGGAGGCCTCCAGGTGCCCCCTTGGGATGGCCCTCAGAAAGGCACCAGGTGCTGGAGGCCAGAGAATGTCACCATGTCACATCTGGGTCTACCATCCTCTGCTGGGGGCCCGTCAAACCACTGCCCCTTCTGGGCCAGTTAGCTCCACTGTCCAAAGCTAGAATATGAGGCAGAGCCCTTTCCCCACCCCACCCCTGTCTAGTCAGACTCCTCCCCTAGATCCTCTCCCTGCCTGGACCCTCCTCTCAGTGCAGGGCAGGTCAGTGTCTAGAATCAACCAGGCAGGACCTCTGGAGAAATCTGTGGCTCCCAACCGCAGTCAGTCCTTGCTGTTTGACCATTTCTGGGTACTCTCAGGTTTTAGCTTTTTGCTTCCCACTTGGTGAGTCGAGGGGTGACTCTCCAGGATGCAGCCAGAGCTGAGGCAGAGCTGAGGCCCTGAAGCACTGACTACTGCCACGGTAGATCCGGAAGTCTAGTTCCCAGCCAGGGAAGGCCAGCAGTCTCCCCAGAACTGCTCACAGCTGACTCATGGTCCCACCTGTATGCTTGGAGTTGGAAGTGTCTTGAGCAGATGGAGGAAAAGCCCACCATGCCCTGGACACAGGCCTCGTAGACAAAGGGCCACTCAGAGCAGGAGGAGGGGCCGTCAGAGCACAGTTGGGGCACATCCCTGCTCCCCCTGCAGACCCCCCAAGCTGGCATGGGCTGGAGGACCCTGCTCGTTCCTCAGTTTATCACCCCTGAGTGCTGCTCGGGCCTGTACTGCCCCTGGCTTGGGTCTGGCTGGGGTTGGGCGGGTTCCCTCTTGAACCCACATTCTGGCTCTGACTGCACCAAGGCCCTGGAGAGAGCTGTCTCCCCACTGTCACATGCATCAAAGGTTTGCAGTCTCGGCTCTGAGCTGGCAGCAGCGCCAGCCCAAGGTGGTGGTGTGACTTTGGGCAGCTGGGTGACTGTGGGTCCATGACAGCTCTGTGGCACACACGTGTCATAGTGTGTACATACTATGTTTATTGTGGAGAAGAAATTGAGGCTCAGAAAGGTGAGAGGTGAGCAGAGCAGGCAGAAGCCATAGCAGGGTCTCAGACTCCGGGCTCCAGGCCCTCCGGTGGTGTCACGTAAGTTCTGCTGGCCTGGGAGTCCCAGGTCCTCGCCATTGTGCCTGGAGTCCTTTCTGAGGAGGCACTGGGAGTTTTTAAGGCCCTGCTGCCTGGTGAGGGGCCTGGGGTTTCATCTGTCTCTGGGGGCTGGAGGGCTGGGCTGTGATCCTCAGGATGGTCTTCCCCTTCATGTCTACATCCTCTGGGTTCACTGATCCCGCAGCTCAGGCCTGGCTGAGTGTCAAGGTTCCACCTCAGCTGTGGCCCTGTGGGCCCCAGGGCCTTTTCCAGTCACATACTTTTCTCTCCTTTTGCAAAGAATAGTAATATGCGTGTGTATGTGTGCATGTGCATGTGTGTATGCATCTGTGGCTGCCAGAAAAGCCGTCTGTGGACAGCTGTCCTGTGGCCCAGGAATTCCTCCCAAGTGAGGGCCATAACCGGGCTGCAGAGCTGGGAGGCCACAGTGCTCTTTCTAAATGCAGAAACCTGAGCTCCTTCAGGCATGTGGGCCTGGCCTCTGGGTGGGCAGCAGAGCCGGCACAGTGCAGGGGTGTCAGGGCAGGGGAGCAGGGCCCACCAAGCCCCACTTCCTCCATAATGTCTATCTGAAGCAGTTCCTCTTCCTGTCTGACCAGCTCCCGTGACCTGGTACGGTTCTGGGGCTGCAGCCAGCACCTCCCCACCAAGCCAGGGCCAGCAGCGTTGGCCTCTGTAGGGCAGCAGATGCAGCTTCGAGCCTTCTATGGAGATGGTGTGCCGGGCTGCTGGCCTGTGTGGAGGAGTCCAGCTGAGGGCATTAGTTGGAACGTGCCCCTCCTGAGGTCATTGTCCCTGTCACCTATCATTCCTCTAGGTCAGTGTCACAGTGGCCCAGAGACTGACTCTGGGACCTGGGCTTTTCCCGTTGCGCCCTATCTCCACAGACCCTTGCCTGGCTGGATAGGCAGTGAGGGGTGACATGGCTCCACCAGGGGGCTGGGAGAGCCGCCTGGCACCACTGGGGAGGCTCAGTGATGACGGACTTGGGTTCCGTAAGACATTAGTCTTATCATTGCAGTGGCATGTGTGGCAGATTTTGGGGGCATTGGCATTCCCTGCTGCCTCCTCCCTGATGGTTTAGCTTCTGGGCAGGCACAGGTGCTCGAGGCAGGTCCTCCATGGTCCCTGCACAGCCCCATGCTGAAGTATAAATAAGGAAGAGAATTGAGTAGTGACTGGACCCAGTGCCTGTCACGCAGCCTGTACCTTTGCTTTACAAGTGTCTTTACAAGCAGAGATTGTAAAGTGGGTGAGGGAGCCACCCTGGCCCACACCATACCCATCAGCTGTGAGAGGAAAACATGGCTATGTGCCTCAATTGGTTCTCTACTGACATTCCCACTAGATAGATGAGCCACATCAGACCCTCTAAGGTGGGACCGAGCCACCATCCCTTTCGGCAACTCTCGTGTCCTTTATGTGGTAAGTGTAACATGGAAAGGGCCTGGAAGCCTGGCCCTGCCACCTCGGTGGGCCTCAGCAGCTCCTCTGTGAAGTGCGGACATAGCACGCCATCCGTGTATGCGCCATTGGAGGGCAGCTCCCCTCCAGCTCTGCCTCGCTACTCCCTCCTGACCTGCTCCAGGGTTCCACGCTGGCCCCTCTCAGAACTTGCACCCAAGGCCCCTGTGGACCTTGTACTCTGTGGTTTTTGTCCAGTGCTCTGCAGTCCGCCCGTGACCTCAGCAGATCCTCACTGAGCCCCAGTGACACTATGATGAGGAGTCCTGTTCCCTCTAAGCTAACAGCTGAACCATAGGGGAAGGGAACCTCAGATGTGAGGAGGGAAACCAGTGGGCCTGGGGGCAGCTGGCAGAGGTTTGAGGGACAAGGTGTAGCTTCTCAGGATGGAGAAAGAGCGTTGGGCTGGAGTCTCTCCATTAGCTCCATCACGCGTGCGCTCATGTTCAGCAGCATTTGCTGAGTTCAGGAAATAATTAATGAATAGACAGAGAGGAGATCCCAAGGCAGCAGACCTCACTGTAGTCAGGAGGTGCTGAGGGGAGGTGTGCTTTCCTCTTGGGCCTTCATCCCAGGCGCTGGGGTCCCTGCATGGTGACTGTGACAGTCTCTCTGAGGATCCCAGGGAACATACAGGACCCAAAAGAAAGCAGTTATTCCCCAAGGATTGCCCAAAGGTCAGTCCCAGCGTGCATGGCCTGGGTGTCCTACAGAGGCCTGAAGGGACCAGATCTGGGCTTCTCCCCAAGTCTGTGGAGAGTGCCTGAAGTGGGGCTCCTCTGGGGAGGGACCAGCACCCAGTGAGGTGTGCTGTCACTTGCTGCTTGACCCCAGGAGCGCGGGCCAAGGCTGAGCTAGATGGGGCTGGCTGGGGGTGCTGCCCAGGACCCCAGAAGGAGCCACCAATCCTGCCAACCTCTGCTGCTAGACCTGCAGGCCGAGGGTTGAGGCACAGGATGAGGGGCTGTGGCCTCGCTTGGGCCTATCCTCAAAGGCTGACCCAAGTTCTACGGTATAGAAGGGCTGGGGAGAGGGCTGAATGGGAGGGGGCCGTGGTAACAAGAAGCCAGATGTGGAACAGAAGAGCCCCTCAGGAGAGCTGGGAATGGATGCAGTATGGAGCAGAGGCTGTGCCAGGCAGCACCTGTGAGAAGCTGATGCCAGCTTTCCCTGGTCTTCTGACAGGAACCTCAGGTGGAAGGGGAGACTGAGGCACACCGCCTGCTCCTTATGGTCTCTCTCCAGTGTGGCCAGTGGGGCCGCTGCTCCTGTAGGAAAGGTTGCAGCATGCAGGAGAGGGATGGAGTGATGAGGCAGGCCCCACTTGGCCACAGGCTTCCTCTGTGAAGCTCACTGTCCTGCTCTCCAGGTGGGAGTGGAGAGGGTGTGGATGGGTGAAGCCTCAGCATAAGCCAGACCCTGGGACACTGACCACAGCTGCAGCACTGAAGGACCCAACAGAAGAAACGACGCCAGCCAGGCAGTGAAAACCCCAGGACAGACTGTCCCAGAGGATGAACCTCTGCTTGTATTAAGGTGGGGGTGTTGGTCAGCACTTGGGCCAGTTCATCGTGCCCAGCAGCCTGTAGGGCCCTGTAGCCAGGACTGTGCAAAGATGAGAGGAAGGGAGAGAGAAGGAAAAGAAAGAGGAATCGCCAGGACTGAGCAACCCTAGTAGAAGAGCGCTGGCTGGTGTAAGAGACTTTCGGGCAGAGGAGACATTGGTGTGGAATTTAGGGCAACAGATCACCTGTGGGTGGGTCTTGGGTGTAAGGTAACCTTGGGTGGTGCTGGGGTGAGCAGGTGACCTCTGGGTGGGTCTTGCAGGCTGAGCAGGAGTTCTCTCAGGAGTGGCCATGGTTGGAACCTTCTAGGCACATGCCCCACGGATTGAAGCTTGGGGGGCATAAGAGGGTTTTGAAGACCAGTGAGCCGGTGTTTTGGAATTTCCAAGGATTTTCTGTTCGGCTGTTAAATAATTCAGGTTCTTGCTACACTGTGCCCTCACCAGGCCCAAAAGACAAACAGATTGCCCAATCGCTCGTGGTAAGTGTGCAGGAGCAGAGGTCTGGGCCTGAGCAGAAGTGGACAAGGACACTTCTGTATCCACACTCCGCTTGGGCTGGCCTCCAAGCCTGCGCCCCGCCCTGGTTCTGGCTGTGGCTGGACCTCCTGGCTTCCGGGAGCCTCAGCAGCTTCCCAGGGGTGAGAGCCAGCCAGGGCCCCCTCCATCCAATCTGGGTGCTGTGGAGGTGGGTGTGGACAGGCAGCGCCACACCACTGGCTCCTCCCACAGTCCGGGCAAACCGCCTGGGACCTGGGAGGGGGCATCACACTGAAGTTGGGTTGAAAGGGTCAAGAGCTGGCACAGCTTCAGAGCAGGCCATGCAGCAGCAGGACCTAGAGGCCAAGGGAGGACCTCTGTCCTGTTGCTAGAGGCCAGGCTCTGGGCAGGAAGCCTAACCTGGCCTGCAGGGCTCCTAGTAAAGCCTAAGTCATCTTTCCCTTGACAGAAGGAAAGGCTTATGATGACCTTTCATTGTCTCAGTCACCCTCTAGAGTCCCACTGGGTCACACAACCAGGGAGCAAGGGCAGGGGACAGGCAGGCCCATGCAGTGAGGAGGAGCACAGCCACTTGGAGGCAGAGCCTCTTGGTCAGGAACTGGAGACCAGCAGCCTTTTGGCTCTGGCTTCAACAGAGGAGGAGTTGGCCAAGGGAGGCACTGGGCAAGGAATGTCGTGTGCGGGCATGAGCACTCACATCAGGGTGGCTGGAATGCAGTGATGGGGCCACCCGGAGGCCATGGGGAGCTTCTGGGTTGTGCCAGGGCTTGTCTAAAGGTCAGAGTCGGATAAACGTGCTGCTAACACCTCAGATCAACGTGGGCAGCGGGTCAGTAGGGAACGAGAGTGTCCCGTGACAGGCAGGCAGGCCCGTCCCGACCGCAGACCCTGAGATGGAGGGACCAGTGTCCACAGCAGTCCAGTGTACTAGATGTTTCAAAAGCCTCTGTCTGACACCCGCCTCCTTGCTGGGGCCCTTGAGCCGTGGAGAAGCAAAGCAGTCCCTTGGCACTGGGGCAGAGAGAGGTGGTGGGTGAGGACTGGCCAGCACCCGAGCCCTGGGAATGGCATAGGGAGGAAAGTGACCACTGTCTGCTGAGGGCCCTGCCCCTGTGGCACAGGTCTGAGCCAGGCAGAGGAGAGGACCCAGGAGCACCCCTGAAAGAGTGGCAGTGAGTGGGTCCACGCACATTCCTGAGCGTGCATGCGTACGTGTGTGTGCACAGAAGGCGGTGCCTGCGGCCCAGGGCAAGGCAGCAGCTGCAAACAAAGCAGGAGAAAGAGAGAGTGGGCTTGGTTGGAGCAGATCCTGGGGTGGACATGTCCCCATGGGTGACACTAGTAGAGCAGCCCAGGTATCAGGACAGGCAGCATCTCTAACTGTCGTCTCTTTGGGGCACTCAGCTGTGTCCCTTCCCAGCCACTGGGCAGCGACTCTCAGTGACACATGGCAGCACATCGTGGACTTAGGGTCCAGTGTGGACACTCAGGCAATTTCTAGTTTGGTGGATTATTTTTATTGTCAGAAGAAAACAGCTCTCATTAATTTGAAATCACCCCCCACCCTCCTCAGAAAGCGGTGAGAGCCCGAGGCTATCTCAGGGCTGCCAGGTGAGAGTCTGTCCCCAGCGAGCCTTCAGCCCAAGGCAATCCTGCCTCTCCCCACAGCTCCAGTCCCTCTGGGTGCTGCTGGAGGATGGAAGATCCACAGTAATCCAGGACACGTGTGCCAGAGAGATGCACACACAGTCCCTAGGGGCAGGTGGGGGGGGCTTGTTGGTCAGGCACAAGGCCTGGGCCCTATGGAGAGGGGCCCCCTCACCCCCCCAGCTCGTTCGGCTGAGGCCTCTGCAGGCTTTTTCCCTGATACCCATGTGTCCAACTGTAGGGGACACAGTTGCCTGTGCCCCTCAGTTGGCTGAGCCCCTGGCACCACAGAAAAGGCTGGTCAGGAGCCACCCAGCCCATGATCCTGGGGCATCTAGGGAGGAGCAGAGTGAGCTTGCCACCAGGTCTCAGGAGCCTGGGGTCAGGGCCGCTGGTGCTTTGTGGTCTGCACAGACAGCCACACCGCCTGTGCTCGGCTGCCTAGTCTCGGAGGGCTGCTTCTCCAGCAGCGAGGTTGTGCTGGCTCAGGGAGCACAGGGGACCCACTCGTGGGCAGGGAGCATGGCCTGAGGCTGACCGCGGGGCTCAGCTATCTTCTGCTCTCACTTGGCAGCTGGAAGTTACTTCACTTAATAAGATAATGGGCAAAGGAAATTATTAACAATTATACAGTAGTTGGGGGAACGTGGCAGGGAAATGAATAAGGGTAAAAACCCAGCAAAGCCTTCAAGAGCACAGCCGTGGGGTGCACTGCACACAGATGGGGAGTCTGAGGCTGGAGCAGGCAACATGCAGAATCCCCCCCCCCACCGGCCACCCTCCTCTAAGACCCCAGCCTGTCACCCTACCATGCTGGGTACATGTTCCCTCAGGCCACCTGAAAAGATGACCCCTTTGTTGAAAATCAAAGCAAGCGAGTCGTTTTCTGTAAAAACGTCCTCCTCAAGAGCGGTATGGAGCGTATCTTTTGTGTTTTTCTCTGGTTATTATGCCACGGAGCTGCCTACTGGGGTGTGAGCTGTTCTAATTGTCACGGAACGGAGGGAAGATTAAAAGGAGGGAAAGAAAATATGGTCTTCATTTTCCTTGTACCGGAGAGGAAAATGAAATTCAAGGGATTTCACTCAAAAGCAGTTTGATCGGGGTTGGTTGCTTTTAATGCCCCAAAAGGAAATTCTGCAGATTTAAGATCTTTCACAGGCCCGAAGAGTGGGCTGAAATGCAAGTGCCTCTCTCTGGGTTTAGTTTATTTTTCCTATTAATATTTCTTAAACATCTAGGGCTCCTTGGAGGGAAAACAAGACCATAACAGTAGCCTTGGTGCTAAATATTTAATCCTTGGCTTGGTCGTTAGTGGCATCTCGTCTTTTTATTACTTTTAAATAAGATGATGAACCACAAGGGAGACAGTGTAGGAAAAAGCAGCTTCTTTGCCTCCAAATGACCCAGAGTCTGTTCACTGCCACTGACTGCCCCCCGCCGTGCCACGGACCCTGGGTGAGCAGAGGAGGGTTTTTGAAAGTAATGATCATAGCTAGATATGGGGGTACGCACCTATCACCCCAGTACTCTGGGAGGCTAAAGCAGGAGGATTCTAAGTTTAAGTCCAGCCTAGGCAACTTAGTGACAGCCTATCTCAAAAAAAATAAAATAAAATAAAGGCCTGGGGATGTAATTCAGTGTTCAATCTCTAGTACCATCAAAAATAAAAAAAAAAAAAGTGACTTTTGAAATCAACTCCACACCATCGTAACTGTCTTTCAGAGGAGTGAGCATAGACTTTCCTTACAGTTACAAATCTCCTCTGAATCGTTTTTGCATTGATTTGCATTAAACTGACCATAAGAAGGTGAAGTGTCTTCTGTGTTAATTTCCACCCAGCAGGAGAAGCCAGTGATTTCCTCCTCCAAGTCCCACTTTGGGGAGTGATCAGGGCAATAGCTGCCTTGGAAGAGCTCAGAACTCTCCATGTCCTTGTAGACCTGGCTGCCACTGTGGGCTGCAAGCCCCGCTGTGGCCAGGGATGCCCGAGTCCAGCCTGCAGCAAGGTACTGGCCCCCAGTGTGTTGTGAGCCAGGCCTGCATCCGTCCCCTCACCCAAAGACACTGACATCTCAGGAAGGCCTGGGAGACCGGGAAGGGCAGCGTCCACAGCCAGCTTTCTGGATGACAGCAGTTTCCACGGAGTCAGTGTGAGCCATAGGGACAAACGCAAGTCAGAGACAGACAAGCTTCACCCTCTGTGTGCGCGGCTGCCTCCCTCCTGCGTCCTCTAGGGCTCACCTCGCAGAACAGACACCTCTGCTGCAGAATAACGGAGCGTGTTCAAGGATCCCCCCTCCCTAGCCTTGGGCCTAGAAGCTTCTCTGAGACCCCCAGACGTCTCCTGCACTGAAGCAGAGGAGCGGCAGCCCCAGGACACAGGCTGCTCCTCAGCTCCAGCTCCCACGGCCCATCGCCTCCTGAAGAGCCTCCAGAGACAGACACTCAGGGAGGCTTCCAGCCAGGAGGAGCCCACTTCTTTGCCTTAGAGGGTCCCGACCACCATCACTGCCTCCAGATGCACAGAGTCCAGCCTGCCCCGGGGGCAAGGCGAGTGGTGGGCACGCTCGTGTGCACACTGGGCCTCTCCACACTGAGACTGTTTTCAGATGATTTCCCTGCCCTGTGTCCCAGGCCCATCGCAGCCATGCCCACTCCCAAGCTCCCTCTGTTGCTTGTTTCCAGAATCTCTCTGAGAAGCAGGCTTGTCCAGCCCTGACCAGGGTCCTTGCCCCAGTGGGGGTCCAGTTCTGCCTGGGACCACCATGCTGGAGAGCTGCCCTCCAGCTCAGGACCTAAGCGCCCCACCTGAGAAAGACCAGCAGACAGCGGGGTTCCAAGATTTAATAGACGAGCAAGCCCCCCAAAGGGGTATGGAATAAGTGATCCCAAATTTAGCACAAAACATTACCATGCTCTTCAAGACTGAAGGTCATGCTGTGCGACTGCCAAGAAGAAGCCCCTCACCTTCCAGAACATTCACCCACCGAAAGCCTAGTATTAAACATCTTAATATATCTCGTTAATGACAAGGTGGCTGTTTTCTGCTGTGTGAGTGACGGGAAGATTATCTGAGACAGAGGGGCTAATTTTTGCCTCCACGCCTGCGTTGGGTGAGTCAGGGATCCATCGTGTGTTTAGGAGGAAAAAGTGAGCGTCTGTCTTCCCTGGGTTCTCGCCTCCCTAAGACTGCCGCTGGGTGCGGAGGAAGGGGCAGGTGTGGGCGACCCCAGATAGCAGGGCCCTGATCCCTGGCACATGGAAAGCTCCTTATTTTGAAACTGGATCTTGGGAGCCATGATCAGGTTTTAGCCGAGAAGACTCCCTGGGCTTACCTGGCACTAAATGCAGCTCTGCCTCCTAAGAGGGACGTGTGGCACACACAGGAGAACCCCTGTGAAGACAGATGCAGTAGAGCCAAGGGATATCTGGAGCCTCTAGCAGCTGGCAGGGGCAGCAGGGACCCTGCTGTGGGCCTGCAGAGGAGCCTGGCCAGTCCACACCTCCACATCAGCCTCTGGCCTGTGATATGAAGTCTCCAATTTGAGGCTATTTGCCACAATATCTCAGAAAACCTTGAGAGACTTTTGTGTCCCTGCATTTGGTCACGAGAGCTACCAGAGGCTCTCGAGGATGGCTTTGGGTGGACAGAGGGTGGCTGCCCCATCCTGACTTCACTGCCCATTGGCCAGTGACCCACGGTTCACCACCCCATCCCCGAGTTCCCCTAGCAGCATCCACCTCAAGGCTCCACAGGGACCCAAGTTCTGGCATGGAGCAGTCAATGGATGTGAGGTCCCCACAAAGCTCTGCATGTGGGGTGTCATCTGGCCACAGCACTTGCTCCTGGAGCACATGAGCCACAGTCCCGCAGGCAAGTTTCAGAGCAAGCCAGTGCCAGGACAGTGAGGCACAAGCAGGGCCAGTGGACGGCTGTGAAGCAGGAAGTGGGAACATCACCTCCGTGCCTAGGGCTCAGCTCTGCTGCATGGGTGAAAGCCACCATGGGCACTCAGTAATGGACAGCAAGATGGCCAGTGAAGCAGCTTACAAGCCAGGGTGCAGTTGCCAGCTCCTGGATTAGAGCCTGTGAGCACAGCAAGTCTGCTCAGTGGAGAAGACAACACAGGACAGAGAACAGTGACTCCAGGACAGCATCCCGAATGGGGACAGCATGTGCCAAGTCCTGCAGCCAAAGACACGGGTTCCGGCAGCCTCTGCCATCTGTGGGGCAGGAGGCTGCTGTGGGGCACACTGTGTGCTGGCAGAGGAGAGGAACAGGGTTGGGGTGGCAGTGGGCCACATGGGGTGACAGGATTACTCCAAGGAAGGCAGAGGAGAGCACGGTCTGTTGGAGCCCAGATGGTCAGGGCTGGTGAGGCTCAGGGGCCTACATGGGAAGATGCCCTTGGGAGCAAACTCACAGGAGAGGTCGTTACCGCCAAGCCGTGTTCTTGGGGCCAGTGCACGAGTCCTGTGTGTCCTGCTTGCTTGGGCTCATCTGCTCGTTGGAAGGCACACAAAGGCTCCCACGGCCTTGCCTTCTGCTCACACTGTGTTTGGTATCCATGGCTTTCCAGGAGGCACAGAGGTTGATTGGTCCACCCCTCTCTGGACCTGTGTCCTGTCTGCTCCCAGGGGCCTTAGGGAATGCCTCGTTCTGATAGGGCACCCGAAGCCATGGCTTTTGGAAACACTGTGGAACAAGTGCTCATTGCCAGAGGTGACCAATGGTGACTTCTGCCCCAGGGTCCCATCATCTGTTCTGTCCCTGAGTCAGCTGTGCTGCCTGGAGAACACACTAGCCCGGGACGTAATCAAGCCGAAAACTTCGTTTCCTGCCTGATGAGGGCAGTTGCTCCACATGTGGTGACGTCCTGAGCCACCTGGGCTGCAGCACCCACCCCCATCAGCCCTGAGAGGGGAGTCAGGCAACCCTGCTTCCACCCTTTGTCCCCCACATGCCTGCCAGGGGACCAGCTGGCCTGCGTCCCACCCATGCCCACCTCAGGCCTCTTCTGGTAACTCCCAGAGCAGCCTCGAGATTGGACCCTCAGATCCTACAGCACGGCCTTGAATGTGGCTGTTTCTGGCCATAGCAAACCTGTCCTACCAGCTGTAGAGTGAGCAACGTGGAGAATCAGGAGGGGCCTCACCTAAAACAGCAATGCCCAGCCCGCCCTGAGGGGCAGGTAAGTGTGACAGGCTTTTGTTCCTTTGCAGGCTTCAGTAATAAGCCACCAGTTTTAGCTACATTAAACTGAGGGGCAGTCTCCCACAAGTTAGAGGTTGGCATGGAAATGGTTCTGAGGGGACAGTCTCCAGAATGTTGCATGGCATGCAGCTGTCACCCAGCTACCCAGAGGTGCCTTCTCACCCACTGTGAGACTGGCATTTGCCTCTTCCACTTTCTTCCCCAGATGTCCCATCATTGGAATGAGGATAGTGGCGGGCACCAGGAGTGCTGCGAGGACCCATTGCCAGCTGGGAATGGGCACATGCTGCATATTGAATTCTGCCTCTTTCAGCTATTTTTTGGAAATGGTGCTACAGTACTTTCTTGCAAAACATTCTGCATCATTTCCTAAAAGTGTCATAAATTCCAGCTCTGATAGTGTGACCAGCCTCAGAGGAAATAGACCAGAATCAGAAATTTCACAACCTCCTAAAATGAAGAGCTCGGTCATCCTGCCTATGTGTCCTTCTGTTGAGTTGCCAAAAATTAGTTTCCTGAGGTTTCTGTAATGAATGTCACAAATCTAGTGCCGAGGACAACACGGGTCCCTCTCTGATGCACCGTGGGCTGAGCTCCTGGAGGAGGCTCTGCTGCAGGCCTATCTCTCCTTTTCCTGCTCCTTACGGTCCTATGCTCCTTGCTCATGGCCCCTTTCTCCACCCGCAGAGAGAGAGGTACATTGTCTTTGGTGGCCCCATCTCCCCTGGGCCCTCTTGAGTTGTGTCAAACAAGCCCTCTTAAATGACTCCCCAATTCAAGACCCCCTAACTGCATCTACAGAGTCCTTGCGATGTGAGGTGTCATACGCCGATTCTGAGGATTCTTCTGTGGGCATCTTTGGGGAGCCACAGATGACCAGGGCGGATCAACCCAAAAGTCAGTCGTTCTCATTTTAGTCCGAATAAGTACAACCAGCACTTACTGTGTTTTCTTGGGAGCAAAGGGAAGGGGCTTGGCGTGTGTTTACCCCTGGGGAAGGAAAAGTGTGTGGGCTTCAGAGGCTGTGGAAAACTTCTTCCAGAGGGTGTGGCAGCTGGGACTCAGCACTTCCCTGGGGCTACCATGAATGTTTACCTTTCTGGTGGCCTCTGGGCCCCAAGTGGCCCTGTGAGTGGAAAGATGTAGCATTGCACACACAGGGGCCACACAGGGTCTGGCCCCGCCGGGTCTCACGGGGCTCTGCTTCTCCCTGGATCCCTTGAGTCTCCCTCCATGGGGTTTCCCCCTCCCAAGTGTGACTCATGCCTCACCCCCCACTTGCATCAGCCCTGAAACCCTCCTGCTCAGGCCTGAGCCAGGGGAGGAGCAAGAGTGACCATGGGGAGCTCACTGTGGCCTCAAGGGTGACGATGGTCTGAAGTCCTGGAGCTGCTGGCTTCCAGTGAAAAAGCAGCCCTGCCTCCTGGAGTCCACTGGGGCCCCGGCCGCTGGCTGTCAGCGTCTTGACACAGCTTGGGGGCTCTGCCGGTATGCCTAAAGGGGAAGTGTCGGCTTAGCACGGCCCTGGGCCTCCTGCTCTGGGAGCCCCGTGAATACATGGTACCGGCTCTATCCTATGCCGGGGAATCCCAGGCCCTGTCTCCAGGACTGGGGACCACAGCACTCCCATTCCCAGAAGCCTCATCCACACGGCCCACCAGCCATGGCAGCTCTGAGGGCAGGATGGCCGCAGACCCCTTGCCTCTTCTTGGAGCGTGCTGGGATGTTGGGAGCGAGGAGCCTCCGAAGGGAGCTGCAAAGACAGCAGCATGTTTTAGCAGTGGCCGTTTAGCAGCCTGACGCCCCACCGCCCCCGTCAGCGTGGCCAGCTGCTTCTCAGCTCAACCAGGAAAGCTCGAATGGATCCACCAGGCAGGAGCGCGGCAGAGCTGGGAGGTACGGGTGGGCTGGCAGGGAGGACAGGCAGAGAGCCTGGGAGCGGCAGGACCTTTGGATCAGCGTCTCTCCCCAGGGCCTGTGTTTCACTCATACAAAGTCAGTTTATTTACTTACTTTTACTAACTTCCGTCTTTGAACTTGATGTTTTACTTACAACCCCCCACAAAACCAGGGACCCTGCCTGTCCTGCACTGGGGGCCTCTGGGACAGGCCTCCCTCCCACTTGGTGAAGGTCTGCAGCTGCATTCGGTGGGCTGGCAGGCGGCTGGCCAGTGCTGTGGGGTGCCCTGTCTGGTGTCCTCAGCACTCCTGTGACCTGACAAAGTTGTGAAGACAGTGACTTTGGGCCCTGGGCTCCCGGACACTCGGATGGTAGCCTGCCTGGGTGAGGAAACTTCCTCCCGGCTGCTCCGTCCCCCTCCTGGTCAGGGCAGTTTTGTGCTCTGGGTGCCCAGCCAACCAAGTAGCCGATAACATCTTCCACCCTGGGATCAGGACCACGCCCTTTGCCTGCCCTCCACACCTGGTGCACCTTTCCACAGCACGTCAGGTGGGAAGGGGGGCTGCCAGCTGGCCGAGGTCACTGAGTTTGTCCCCTACCCTAGGCAGCAGGCCCAGTACTTTTCCAAAGCACAGAGGGCAGCACTTCTCAGGAAGGACTGGTGAGTCTGGCACCGAGTGGCCCGCCGATCTCCAAGGGGACATCCGACTTCCTCCTGGGCTGCCTGGCACCCGTCGCCCAGCAACTCCAGAGATGTCCCTGTGCCACCCCTGTTCCACTGCCCAGCTCCCATAGCTGGAGACATGGCTCAGGTGTCCTCTCAGCCTTTCTTGGCAGGTGGGGACCCCGGTAGGAGTGAGGCATTTCCTGAAGATGTATTGTCTGGGTAGTTCAGGGGCCAAGGGGCCCCATGGCCAAGGGTCTCAGTTCCCCTTTCCTCACCATGAGCAAACTTCACCCCTCCGTTTCTATGCAGGCTTTGTTTTGTTTGTTTTCTGGGTCTCACTATGTAGTTCAGGCTGTCCTTGAACTCACCGTGTAGCCCAGACTGGCCTCAAACTCCTGGCGATCTACAGCACCTGCTGAGTGCTGGGATTACAGGCCTTTGTCACCCCACCCAGCTTAGTGCAGACTTCAGACAGAAAACCTGGAGGGAGGCACCTTGTCCTCCAAACTCACATAGCGACCCCTCCTCCCAGAGGCCCTGGCGCTGCTTTGCCCTCCAGGGACTGCCTTGTGCCAGCTCTGCCCAGGGGCCTTATCAGTGCAGATTGAACTGGGTGCCTGCCCTGGGTACACATCCTGTAGAAGCCTGGAACAGCTCCCATCAAGAGGCCAGGACCCAACTCTACCATGGGGCTCAGAAGTTGTGGGAATTTCCCAGAGGAGCCAACTGGAGTGGATCCTAGGGACAGAGTATGAACCCAGGGTCACGGGGCTGCTCCAGGCTAAGAATTGTGCAGCATGGAGAGGCTGGTGAAGGAGGCAGGGTAGACTCCATTATGTTGGGGAACCAGCCTGCTACAACACAGAAGCTGGCATGTGACTGGGCATAGAGGACAGCCCACAGCACATGCATATGGGGTACATGGCCCAGCCATGGTGGTGAGCTAGGTCTGGTGGCCAGATGGTCGCTCTTGCCAAGTCGCCTGTCATGACACACAGCTTGAGCTTAGCCGACCTGTGGGCAGCAGCCCCAGTGTGGTCACCCTGAAAGTTCAGGGAGGGGAGAGAATAGGTCACGCGCAAGTGTCAGACCTATCACAGAACCTATACTGACCCCAGAGGGCCACCAGCTAGCTGCTTGGCCACAAAGGTTAGCCATGTACTCAGTGGCCACCAGCCTCTATGTGGAGGTGATACCCCATGGTGAGATGGTAACCACTGAAGCTACCACCAGCCTGGGGCGGGTGCCAGGTCTCTGCCTTGGCACAAGTGGGGCTGGTCTGCAAGACTACAGGAAGCAGCAGTGGCCAAGGCACAGCATGACCATCCTCACCTCAGTGACTGCTTGAGCCTGAGGTGGCCAGATGTGACCAAGTGTCTGGGACTGGGCAGCCTGTGGTCAGGGCAAGGATGGCCTGGTGATCAGGGCCCATGGCACACTGGAATATGCTGGCACCACCCCTAAGATCCTGATCTGAGTGTTAAAGGGTATGCTGAGCATAGTCATCCTTCATGTGACCCCAAGGTGTCCTGACGCCAATTCGAGGTGTGAACAACCCCTGGCCGTGTCCAAGCACCCACCTCTTCCCACAGTCCTAGGTCAGCAGCTCACATCAGACTGCAGCATTTCTGAAGTGTCCACTGGGTTCTTGACCACCTTGTAGGAGGGTCTGAAAAGGTCAGGGTGCCAGAGGCCTGGGGACTGGGAAAGGCACAGGACCCAGCATGCAGGCCAGTGGAGGGTGGGCCTTGGTACCAGGCCAGGCTGGCAGACACACTTGTCTTGGCCATGGAGCAGGGCACCTGGAGACAATCATGCATGCAGGTATTTCAGGTTGCGGCCCCTGGCCCTGGATGGTGAGTCATGGCCAGTCCCCACCCTGCTCCACTATAGGCACCAGGAAACTTGTTTCTAAGGAGCAACTTCCAGTGAGGTATTCGGTGTCTTGGTGACCACCACTGATGTGGTGGCTCACATCTGAGAGTAGAAACGGGAGGCTGTGGCCTCCATGCTGTGACTGCAGGCCTCAGGGTCAGGAGTCACTGCCATGGAGTGTGCAGAGCCTCTTGCTTCTCTTGTCCACTGAGTGGTTCTTGTCCACTGAGAGGCTGTGGTATCTGTGGCTGGTGGTCCAGGGACCAGTGTGCTCCACAGAAGTAGGTGATTTGAAGAAGGAGAAGGCAAGAATGCCCTCAGCTCCTCCTAGATGCCAGGGGAAGGGTGCCTTCTCAACATCTGACAGTCACCAAGGGCTTTGCCTGGGGAGAGGTGTCTAGGTCAGTGTGGATGTGGCCCTGTCAGGAGGCCCAGAGCCACTGGCCTAGAATAGTCTCCTGCTTTTCAGAACCGAGTGACTTAACCAGGAGCTGTGCTGAGCCAAGGCAGAAAGGCCTCAAGGAAGTGTCCGGACTTGTCCTAGAGCCTCAGGGCTCAAAGGCACCTGGATGCCAGGTGTGTGACCTGCTGGCTGTGGCAGGCAGCGTGAGGAAGAGAGGGAAAAAAGGTGTGTGTTGGCAGAAAGACCCGCCCCCTGTTCAGCACCCCGTGCCAACATCATGTCTGCACATCTGGCTGTAAGCACTTGTCATCTCCCAGTACTCAGAGGTGACTACAGGAGCACGAACTAAAGGCTCCGGGTGGGTGGAGGCCGCTCTGCCCCATTTCTCCCTCACTAGTCCTGACCGTGGAACGCCCGTCCGAGGCAGGCCTTTGGCTGACGGGCACAGGATCCCCAGGACAGGACACTCCTGCCCCCAGGCCTTTTCCGCTGCACAGTGAACAATGCTGCCCAGTGTCCCTGTGCCAGAGGCTCGCTTCTCGGGAGCAAGCTGTGTCTGTCTCGGGCTGCAGGGAGGCCCGGGAGGGAAGTGCACGAGGTGGCATAGCAGGGCCCAGGCTGGTGCTCAGGTGTGCTCTCTAGGAGGGGCAGCTGGAACAGGAGAAGCCCCAGCTGACCTGAAATCTGGAACCAGGATGTTTACAGCCATGGAAGAGCGCTGGGGCGGGGATGGATGACTCTAAGGGAGTGAGGGGCTGGAGCTGCACCTCTTTTTCCAGTTGGGAAATCAAATACCTTTTCATGGCCACTGATATTCTTTCCCAGCCCTTCTGTGTAGCTATGCCTGGAAAAATCTGTAAAGCTGGAGCCTAATCCCTTCCCTCCAAGATCTTCCCAATAGTTCTGCTATAGGGGGCTGAGTGTGTGTGTGTGTGTGTGTGTGTGTGTGTGTGTGTGTGTGTGTGCATGCTGGCACAAGTTAGTGTGCATCCAGTTGTGTGCACTTGAATGTGCATGAGGCAGGGCACATGTGTATGTATCTGCCAGGGCAGACAACCTAACCACACTGAGTCCTGATCCGGCCCCACCCATCACTGGGTTTGTCCGTCCCTGGGCCTCTCCTGCCCATTTTAGTATCCCAGTCACTGCTGCCCTGTGGTCATAAAGAGCAGGCTCCGAGGGTCCAGACCTGCTGAGCTCCAGGTGGGCATCCAGCACGCATGAGCAGGATAGGTGTGGACTCGGCACTCACAGTGCCAGCAGCGTGCCCAACTTTTCCCCTCAAGGCCCCCACCCAGAGCCAGCTATTCTCATTCTCCCTCTAGGGCTTGGACTCGAGCTGGGGAGTCGAGGATTCTATGGCAGGTCAGTGGCAGAGCTGAGGTGCAGCTGCAGACTTGGGTTGGGCCTGGCAGACGCCCTCCTGCGGGCCTCGTGCGTGGGTCCCTGAGGGACTTGTGTACCCAGGAATAGACAAAGAAGCCTCAATTCTGGGGGGCTCCCCACAGACGGCAGCCAGAGGAGGGAGAGGGAGAAAGGCAAGGTGGAAGGGGCAGCTAAGGGGCAGAGAGGCCATCCCAGAGCTCTGCTTGGCACGTGGCCACTAGCCTCAGGCGCTTACTTAAATTTAAATTAGTTAAATTAAGATTTAAAAGCTGGCTCCTCCTTGGCCCTAGCCAGTTTTTGAGTGGCCCATGCTCACACATGGACAATACTACTATATTGGTTAATGCGGAATAGCACAACCATCCTGGAGGGCAGTTCTGCCGGCCACACAGAGCTGGGACAAGGCCCGGGCCACGCAGGTACACCCAAAGAAACTGCGGGCACTTGTTTGTCAGATGAAGGGAGGTCAGCTAGACCCAAAGAGGTGCCCGGACAGTCCCTGCTACAGGGCCTGGTGCTGCTCCACATGGGCTGTGCCCAGGACCAACAGTAAGCTCTGCCTGCCCGAGCTGAGGCTAGGGTTTACCAAAGGGAATGATTCTGTGATCCGCGGCAATCTAAACCAGCCTGCCAGGGGCTGTGGCGGAACAGGGAAGCAGCCTCTGCAGGCTGTTCCAGGAGCACCTGCAAGCCTGAGGCTCCAGGAAACTCAAGGAATAGAACTCAGTCCTTATCCTTATTCCAGTGAAAACTCAGGGAAGTCCTAAGAACCAGGGTCCTGAGAACAGCCTCCCTGAAAGCCAGCACCTCTGAGCTGAGCACAGGGCCGATCTCAACCTCGGGAGGTTGGACCAGGGAGGGGACTGCCGGCTCGGTCTGACCCACTGTGCTATAAAGAAATTATTTGCCTCCATTCAAAAACCAGAGGACAGAACTAAAACCAGACTCTCGAACCTTAGGAACTCTGTCCAGTGGGGCCAGCACATCGCCCTCTAGGGCACCCATGCGCCACCAGCTAGCCAGCCTTCTCCATTGAGTGGACTGAAGGAGCACACAAGGACAGCATGACCCCAGCTCACCATGTGGTCAGACCAGTGTCCCCAGGTAACAGGGTGCCCACCCAGACAGAGGAACGTCCAAGGATCATGAGGAATGGTCTGTCCCCAACACCAGCACTAAACAGGTTCCCAGAACGGTGGAGGAGGAACTCTGTCACTGGCATAAGTGATGTGCAGGGAACCACCTGGCACAGCCATGACCCTCGCCTGTGGCCTCCCACTTCTTGGTGGGGACAGCAGCACCTAGGGGCCCAGAGTTCATACTGGAATCATCACTGTCTTGGACAGGATTCTGGGCAATAATAGGTTAATGTTTCCAGATTCTTAAGGTCAAACCCTGTGTGACAGACTCACTAGAGCCTCATAGCTGGCTGGTCCCTGCCTCCTCCGAAGTCTGTTGGACGTCCTAGAGCCCCGGGCACTGGAGATCATCCATTTTGCAGGGTGATTCTGGCTGACCTTTCCTGCCTGAGGCCTCATGTCCCTGGCCAGATGCAGGGATAAGAGGTGCTGGCATTGCTTCCAGAGACTGTGGGAGGTGCTGAGTGCTGGATCCGAGGAGATGGGGGTCGGGCTGCACTGCACACACAGGCTGCGCCCATGTGCCATGGGCCCAGGTCGGGTATGTAGCAGCCCTGGCAGCACAGGGAGCATCCTGTCATCCAGCAGTGTCCTGCTGAGTCTCACCCCCATGCACAGGGTGAGTGCGCACTCCTGGCACCCCAAGGGGTCCTGGGAGCTCTGTCGCTCTAACTCCCCGCTTCTCTGAGGACACCCATGTGCTGGGAGGTCGTGGGCCTGTTGTCCATAAGGCACACATTGGAAAAGCTGGTTTCATCATTTGTTGTCCCGAAGGAAAAGCTGTTCAGGAATGTGAGAGCAGGAGGAGGGGCAGTGCAGGGAACGGCAAGTGGTCATGACTTAGCTCAGGGGCCAGCTGGGAGAGCAGGGGAACAGCCCCAGAGCCCAGTAGAGGATGGAAGCTTCTCAAAGGGCCTAAGGGGGCATACCAGCTTTCCCACTGGGAAACTGATGACAACGGGGCCTGTCTGTGGGCCAGATTCCATCCCAGGACCACACGCTGGAGAAGCCAGCTGCTCTGAAGTAGGGCTGCCCTCCCCCCCAAAACACACACAGGCCCACGTACCCCAAATCTCCACTTAGAGGCTGGCACTGCCCTGTGCACATCAGCCTCGGCATAGCCCGGCTGGTGGTGGGCTGACAGCTGTGCTGCACAGCTCCTGGGGCCAGTTGACAGAATTCTACACTTTCCCTGGTTTAAACTTCTACCCGCAGCTGAGGACAAACTGCTTCTCGAGGTCACTGATCATGGGCTGGGGAGGCGCAGCTTCGCTGGGCAGCACGTTTCCACCCACGGGCACAGGCGTGAAGAGCCAGAGAGCAGGAGAGACGGTGAAACACAGCAGACGAGGAGGCCGGGATGAGATCTGGTGCTTAGTGCGTTTCAGCTGTAAGGTCTTTGCCTGCAGCGGCTGTCCTTTCATATGTAAGGGCAGCTGTGACCCTGCCTAGCACCGTCCTCCCCAGTGGACATCACCTCCGCAGGGTGGCAGGCCACGGATCCCTCCTTGACTGGAGCCGTTCTCGGTGACATACCCATCTTGTTTTTACCTCATTTTCTCCAGGCAGACGAGGGAGCAGGAGACACCCCCTGACTTCTTTTACTTCTCCGACTACGAGAGGCACAACGCAGAGATCGCCGCCTTCCACCTGGACAGGTAAGGTCCCCTCCCCAGCACGCGGCCGTCATCATCACCCCACAGCTGCCATCTCTGGGCTTTCCATCCACAGCAGCCAAAACACTGAGGCCCTTAGTGGACAAGGTGGGCACTGCCCTTGATTCCTGAGACCCTTGGTGCTGCTTGCTGCCCTCCCCAGCAAGAAGTGGCTGGGACAGATGGTGGGTTGTGGAAGCTGGGAACCAGGGGAAGGGAGAAGGTTCTCTGTTGTGCATTTTAACATGGAGACATAGGCCTGAGCAGCTCTGAGTGACCATAACAGCTCCCTAGTGGAAGACAGCAAGTGAGGGTCCCCTGTCACCGCTCTCCCAGGGGCAGCTTGGACAGTGGGACATGGTTAATACTAAGTTTCAGCTGAGTCCCTTGCTTCTGAGCACGTGGGGTCACTGGCACACCCTATGTGACAGTCGTCTATTTCTGTGCCCGGAAGGACGGTTCTTGGGCCGCTCCTGGGGTCAGAGACCCTGCCCAGACTACAACAGGCCTGGGCGTGGCCCTCGGGCCTCCAGGACCTCCTTGGCCGGACACAGGTCTCGCTCCCCAGCACCAGCCTGGCTGGTCAGAAGCAGCATTGGGCTGTACCCTAGAACTGGCGGGCCAGAGCCTGCATCTACCAGGACCCCAGGTGACTCCAGTGAGATGACAGACCTTATGTGGTGACTGCAGAAATCCCAGGACTCTCATTTTCAACAGCTTCACCCATTTAGAGCAGCAGAGACACAGAAAAGGACAGCGGTGGCCCCATGCTAGTAAGGCCACTGCCCAAGAAAGAGGGCCTTCAGAACAATTTGTAATAAAACAGGCAGTGTAGCCCAGGGTTCCTGCAGCGGGTGGGCAGGAGGAGGCCCACCCATCACTCCTTGCCTGGCCCCTCTCCAGCCAGCCCCTCACGACATCCTGTGTCAGCAGGAAGCACTCACATTGGCATCTCCATTTAATTAAGCAAGTGGCCGTGCATGCAACACCACTCGGAAAGAGTTCCATTAAGAATGCTTAATTTAATTTAGTTTCATTTTAAATTTAGCCCTGAAATGAGGGCATGTTTTAGTGATTGGGTGCCTGGCAGGACCAACGCCAGCACATGAGGCAGCGGACACATTCTGCCCAACCGTGCTGGCAGAGCCCCAGCCAGCAGCTGGCCTGGACCAGGGCAGGAGACTGTGGCTCCCTGGCTGCTGTGGAGGCCACTGAGAATCAGCCTCGCATGGTACAGAGTCCTCTCTTTGCCTTTTCCTTGCCAGGATCCTGGACTTCCGCCGAGTCCCACCAGTGGCAGGCAGGATGGTCAACATGACCAAGGAGATCCGGGATGTGACCCGCGACAAGAAGCTGTGGAGAACCTTCTTCATCTCCCCAGGTAGCCTTGCCCGGCAGCCCAGGGGGTCTGTGCTGCAGGAAGTGAGTCACTCAGAAAGGAGAAGCCGCTGCAGGATGCTGGTTCACAGCCTGTGGCCCTCTGATGGGGCCAGGCAGTCTCCTCCTAGGCGAGTGTCCAACTACCCTGCGCGTGAACCAGCTGCCAGAGGCCGTATGGGTGTGCCCACGTCACCAACCACTTCCCTGCGTGCAAGGCACAGGGTTATGGCCACTGTCACCCTCTGTTTATTTTAGTATTTGATTACTCATCTCCCCTGGCTACTTAACCCTGCATTCGAGGCTCCACTCTTGAGTCCTTCTTGGCAGTGGCCTTCACTAAGCCCCTGGCACTGGGGCCCTCTTCGTGCTGGGCTCTGGGGAGCCCCTTCCCCTACCCAGAGGTGCTCAGAGGTCTCCACAGATCAGCTGTCGTGATGGGCAGCCTCAGAGCTTGTCACGTAAATCTATTACAACCCTTAACGAGCTGTGTCTTCGGGTTTGCTGGCACAGAAAAGCCTGACCTACAAGCGCATCTCGTGTAGATGTTTCAGATCAATATGCTCCACACTCTTTCTTAACTGCCTTCGCTGAGTTGTCAGAATCCAGAGCTGCGAACCCCTAATCTAATTAAGCTCTGTTTCCTCACCCAGTGCCCACCCAGCTCTTCAGATGGTCTCTTCCTCTCTCAGAGCCCATTCATAAGACAAAAATAGGACAGGAGTCCCCAGAGAAGCAAAGAAGAATGTGCCTGTTCCCCTGGGAACTGACAGAAGGGGCTGAATCAGAGCCCCTATGTTTAGAGGGTTTGGGGGTCAGCCATCCCCAGGTTCAGCCTTGCCTAGGCCCTGCCTAGAGGACTAAAACTAGCCCCAGCCTGGGAACAGCTCACTGCTGGGATCCTGGCGTCTGGACTCCTGTTCACCCCACCCCTCGCCCAGCCATGGCCGTGATGTTCTTCTCCAACCCCATGAGCCCGACACCCTCCAGCTCTACTTCATGTCCCCACTGCCCGTAGGAACTGACCACCTGGCCCCCACCTGCCCTCAGATGCCTGGCTGCTTCTGATTTGTTGCTTTTTACGGTTTTTATTCTGATCTGTATAGCGATACATTTCTAGGGCTTAAAAACTGTTAAAGAATAACTTTCCTGTTCTCAGGAACCCTGCCCAGCTTGGCAGTTGCCAACATTTTCAGCCTGGATCAATGCCCAGGTTCTAGACCAGGCCTCGTTCCTGAGCTCTCAAGTCTGAACAAAAGATACAGTCACAGGCTGGGAGGGAGGGATCAGCATCCCCTGACTCTCAACACATGCACTGGCCAACCAAGGCTATGCAGATGGATAATGTCACCCATTCCAACTGGGCAGAGCCTGCAGGCCCAGTGTCCAAGCAAGTGAGGGCCCACAGCATGGACCCAGCCGACAGAACCCCCAAAGCCTTCAGGCAGGAGACTCCTGTGAACAGCATGGACAGGGAGGCAGCACTATGGGGAGGTCCATTGTATGGAGACGTTGGCAAGGCTGGGGAGCTGTGGTTTCTATCTCCCATCACCCAGCACCTTGGAAATGCCTCTGCCCAGGCAGGAGGGGCCAAGGAAGGTCTCCTGTGCCCAGCTTGTGGTATTTTTAGGTCATTTCCTAACACGGAAGGTTTATGGATTCTTCTTTATGTTTTGGTTTTTGCAAAGACCAAGGCAATTCTTAGCATAAGCAGACAAAGTAAGATACTCCACACCTACTCTGGTTGACCCCTGGGATCCGTCCCACCCTCAGCAGGGGCTGTCCATTCCTGGAGTCCCCACGGTAAGGCCACGAATGGCAGCCATGGTGGTGGCACTGTAAACTCTCTTCTGTCTCTGCTCAGCCAGCCCTGCAGCCTCACAATCCCTGGTCTCCAGCTCCTGATCAAGATCACATTTTCCCTGCCAGGTGTGGTGGCTCACGCCTGTAATCCCAGCACTCGGGAGGCAGAGGCAGGAGGATTGCTGAGTTCAAGGCTT
>PVIC010010524.1:0-13089 GCA_004025085.1 Thryonomys swinderianus
ATTTTTGGAGATAGGGTCTCACTATGTAGTTTGGGCTGGTCTTGAATTTACTGTGAGTTCAGTCTGACCTCAAACACAGTAAAGTAAAAACAGGAGAGGTTCTATTAGAGAATGATCCGCCTCTTTCTTCCAACCCCAGAGTGCAGGCGGGGCAGGGCTGCATCAGCGATGTGCTATCACAAGGTTATTTTGAGGACAGAGGCACTCTCTAGGAAAGACGGAGGTGAGATCTGAAGTGTTCACTGTTTAATAGAGGATTAAATTTCCGTTTTAAATAGCCATCATTTTGGGGTCTCTGTGCAGAATTATGAACCAATAGGAACCAAATTTCCTCATTTCATTGCATCCTTCCCCTCAAACCCTATCTTGTTTCTTGCCTGATCTTTTAAATAAGTGAAAGCATGTCATATCCCTGCTTAAAAGTTTTTATAGATTCTCATTAAGCTTAAAATAAAATGTGAGTTATTTGACATTGCTTATAAGATGTATTTTATGAGGTCATTGTTTAATTTTTCTGAGACATTTTGTATAATTTGTCTTTACCCTTTGCCAGAGAGAAACGTCCCTTGATTTTAGGCCTGTTTTACCCTAAGACCTTTGCGTGTTCAAATTAATTAGAAGAGCCTATTTCCATTCCTTCTCTTCACTTTCCCCTCCCTGTTCCAAAGAGTAGTAATTTGTTCTCTTTCTTTAATTTCCGAGTTATATGCCATCTTTCTGACATTTCTCTAATTTGATTATGACTTCATAGTTAGTTTTCATCAGCACACTTATCACAGTTAATCGTAATTTATTTGCATGTAAGCTGTTTTTTGCTTCTCTTAATAAGCTATAAGTTCAAGAACAGGGATTATGTCAGATGGTCCAGTGGTGTTGATGAGAACCTAAGGTGTTAGCCAGTACTTCACAGCCTCTTTCAGAATTAGTGTCTTCTGGGGAGATTTTTTTTTTCTTTTTTGGTAGTACCAGGGATCGAATTCAGGCCTTTGTCCTTCCAAAGCAAATGCAGTATGGGGCGATTGTTAAGGACTGTTCCTGAATCTAGACTCCTAAAGCCAAATTCAGCTAATCTGCATTGGGATGCAGGTGTCCAGGTGGCCCTAATGGGAAGTCACATTTGGTAACAATACACAGGCCAAAAAATGAGAATTAAATTGTGTCATATACTGGTACAAATTCTCAATGTTGAGTGTAATTGTGATGTGTATATATAATGTATCAATAAAATGTACCAATAGAAAAAAACAATACACAGGACAACAAGTCTCAGTCCTTAACTCTGGTTCACCAGACCCTTTAAAATAATACCAGTGTATGTGCCTCACTATCAGAATCCATGTATATCTGGTTTAAAGGCTGCTTCTGAGTTGAAAATCTTGCAAAGTGATTTAATACTGGTCAAAGATGGAAACTATTTATGTTAGTGCTTAACACATAACAGTTACCTCAATGAACAATTTTCTATACCATTAACTTAAGCATAATCAAATATAATCAGATACAAGTAATTGTAAGTAGCAGGATGTTTTATATTGATTTCTATTCCTTCTCAGTGGAAATTGTTTGAATGCTTTTGCTGGCAATTTTCAATTTTTTGCTTAATTCCAGAGTCTTCTTTGCTTGCTCACCCTTTTTTCCTTTTATTATGCTATTAATTGTTCTTTGTCACTTCAAATCCTGTTGAGAATCTTTGTAGATATTGTATAATTCTCAATTTTGTATTTCCAATTATCCCACATTCACACTTTAAATTCAAAAGCAACTATACCTCTGTTTGCAATCTATACTTCCAAACTAATCCTTTGGAGAACACATGACAAAAAGAAGTTTTTAATAGATGGGATAAATTCATTAAATTTACTTAAAACACAGGGTTTCCACTCCCAAGCGCCTCAAAAATCCCCATCTGCTGGTGCTTTATTTACTTAGTCCACAGCCTTTTCTTCCAGAATCTTCTTTTCTGAGCACACTCTCAAGTTGGGAGAGTAATAACCTCAATTTCTAAGTGGCAACCAGAGTGGAAAAGCTGCTGTTAGCATGGAGATGTCATGGTCATCATTATTCCTCTTGTGTAAAGTGAGTTACACTTTTTCTTCACTTGTCCACCTCAAATGTTGCTTTACTATTGTTTCTTAATTGATATTTTCTTTCTATTAAGTGCATTTTAATATGCATATATGCATTGCTTATATTGTAAGCAGTGCTTATATGTAAGAAGTGCTTGAAACTTTAAGAAAACTATTCAAAGGGATTGCACAATGTCATGGAAGGGTCCAAGAATTCCTATAGGAGAGAGTAGAATACTTCTTATCACACAATGGCAATCCCAGAAGAAACTGTGACTCCTCCGGGGGGACATAAATGACGATCATGAACCATGGCACAAATAATTGGTGTCATACTTCATACTGTTACCAAAAATAATACCAAAGAGGATGCCAGTTACCTAAGTAAACCATTCCATCTAACTTGCAAAGTAGTAATACAACCAGATCACATGGTCAAAGACCACTGGCTCCACGGGACCATGCACTTGGTCTGTTTACTGCCACACCTAGTACCAAGAATGACAAGCACTCATCAAGAAGATGCTAATGATTAATGACCTAAAACTCATGTACACATAATGGAGAAAAGTTAATAAGTAAGGCGTGGGATCCAGGGGAAGGGAAGGTAACTAGGACCTTTGGATTTAGGTTCTAGTCTCCTGAGAGTTAACGGCACACAGCGAAATAGTATGAAGCTTAGAGAAACTGAGCTTGGGCCTGATCCATGCTACTCTGGGTAGCAAAAGACCCAGGCCCCAGACTGTCACAACTTTTATGCAGCACCTCTCCAAGAACAAAAATGTAACAAAGACTCAGAAGGCAGGGTAAACATGGGCAATGGAGCAGTTCCACCTTGAAGCTCACAGCATGCGGGACGACCAGAGTTTGTTGTTATCCAAAGTGAAGGTGAGCTGAGTGCAAAGTCATTGGCAGCCAGGAAGGGCGTTCCAATTATTCCTCCCAAAAAGGATTCTTTTGCAGCATAGTTAAGTCCAAAATCTGTCTGCAGGAAGGCCCGGTCAGTTTTGACCTTCCAATTATTTCTCTCAAACAGGATTGTTCCCAAATCACAGGATTATATGTAAAAGCAAATTACAAAGTCAGTCAAAGTGGAGCAAAGGCTTTTCAGGTGAAGGGCTATAATTCATTCATCTGTATATAGGACTAGGAATTAATATAACTCTCTTATGTTATTAATAGTGTTGTTTGGGGGCTCCTACCACACTGTTTCCTGACAAGCAGGTGTGGTAAGAGAGCCAAGTTTTTGCCTTGAACTCTTGCAAGTGGAGAGATTAGTGAATGTGTATGACTCGGTGTTCTGTGTAAGACCACAGAAACAGTTACTCTAAGAACAAGAATGATGAGTCACTGGCATTAAAACAGAAAGGAGTGAAGTGTGTGGTACAATTTCAAGCAAATCAAAAGTCAAGATTCCTCACTACAGACGTCTGTGTGCTGTATTTGAAGATCACGGAGCGGAGGCTGCCCCAGGTGCTGTGCATCTGATCCTGTTCTGCACCATCTCCACCTGTGGGATACACACCTGAAAAACGGAATCCAGGTGGGCAAGCAAGAGACAGAGAGACAGCTTCTCGTGTCTGTTGTTGCGGACATTGCTTCTATGGTTCTCATGAATAATTAATGAATTTCTTTTCCTAATACCTGGATCTTGGTTGCAGTTTCTATCACCTCTCAGACCATCCACAGCTAATTGTGTAGTTGCTCATTCCTCTGACATACCAACAGGTGTTTTCCCAATTATGGGAGTCAGTCTTTTGAGAATAAAGGCCAAAATTAACCCTTAAGACTTTTCCGTATCACAGATCTGCTGATTGACTACTAGATACTGTGGAGTGAACATATAAAATCTGAAAAATGCCATAAAATGGTTTTCTTCATTTCCCATGCTCAGTGATCATCTAGTGACTGATATGTCTATTCTCTTTCTATTGCCTTTATCATCACAATTCACCCTTCAAACTCCCTCTACATTTTATACCTTCATAGATGCATCCACTAAAAAGGAACATTGGCTCCCAATGAAACCCTCTTTTAAAACAGCTTTTTTGAGATATGGTTCTCACAGGTTTTATCCATTTGGAGTACATAGTCCAAAAGTTTTAGACATTTGGAATGTAGTCAAAGTTGTACAACCATCACCGTGGCAAAAGAGCATTTTCATCACCCAAGAAAGAAAGAAGCTCCATAACCTTTAGCATCTCTGATTTCAACACAGTTTTTTAATGTCTGTAATTTTAATACAACCTAAGAACTGCCTGGAGGATTTTCTGCTTTTCCTGGATCATAAATCTTTTACACAGGAGACTCAGGAAGCAAGGAAAACCCTGATTGGTTCTAGGACTTGTGTGCTTCTCTAAGAAACCATTGAGAAGACACTAAGAAACTCTTGAGGGCTTACCTATTTTTCTTGTAAATAAAATTTCCAGTAATTTGAAAGAACATAAGAAAAAGCTTTGGGAAGTATCTTATACACCTTCTAGCTGCTGAGGTGAATCCATTCAGTGGGTTGACTTGACACATGTGACCATCACTCAAGTCTTGACCTTACGCTATGTAGTTCTATCAATGCTTCCTTCATATTAACTCATCACAAATACTAAGGGATCAACTTTGAAAATGGAGGTACTATAAGATTAAATACTTTGTTCAAAGTTTTACCTTTAGTTGCTGGCAGAGGTAGTATTTGAACCAAGACTGCCTGGCTTCAAATTTGATATCTTTGCTGACTTATCCCCTGCTTTACAGTGATAGAAAATTGAGCACAAATTTGTCCTCAATAGAGTTCAAATGTCCTAGTCAGTATCCCTTGGTCAGTGTCTTTGGCTTTTTATTGTGCATGTAAAACTTCTCAGATGGTTTTAGTTGACCTACTGTTGTTTTTATTTTTATAATCAGGTAATTCAGTATATAGAGATCTTGTTCCTGTGTTGTTCTTCTCTTAGTCCCCATAAGCTAACTACTCTCCAAATAATGGTTCACAATCCTACTTTCACCATCCCTTATTGAAGTACATGATCTTGATTATTATACTACACAGCACTCTCCTCCCCTGGAGTGACACCAGAGTCACTATCCAAGCTGCTGTAATTTGCTACACAGTCACTGTCTGGCTTTGTGCTTAGCTGCCCCCACCCCCCACAAGCCTCACGCAGATGAGATGGCTTTCTTTTTAAGAGGTGGCTGAATCCACAGTGTATGATGCTGAGATTAAGAGCATGTGGTTACTAAATCACTACACATGAGTGACTGGCTTGTTACCACTCTATTCTTGTCTGCCTGGATGGGGTAAAAGGAGAAGAAAGATGCTGTTAAGGCCTCTAGTTGTTTTTCTTACTGTGTGGATGCCATGAACTATTTGACCTTGGTGGTACCTCTTCTGCCTCTCTTATTGCTTTGGCTATCTCCCACCACCTTGAACTGCTGCCCTTCTGCCCCCCTGCCTTGGAGCTAGCTGATTTATGGACTGAAATCTCTACCAACTCTAAGCCAAATAAACCTTTCCCTCTTTCACTTTGAGTCTCATGTATTTTGTCTCAGCAATGAGAGAAAAATAACTAAGACATACTGCATAACAGTATTTTATCTAAAAATAGATTATATCTGATGGTGATCCTGTAAGGTTGTGATGGAAATGAAATTCTATTACTTAGCAATATCAGAGCCATTCTGACATCATAGCACAATCCATTAGTAGTGTTTGTTGTGGTGTTGTGTGAATAAGCCTATTATCAGTTGTATAAAAAGATAGCAAACATAATTCTATGCAGTACATCACATTTGATAATAAATGACCCTTTTAATGGTTGATGAATTTTCTATACTATACTTTAATTATCATTTTAAGGTTAATCGATTTATAAAAATTTTACTGCAAAATGTTCTGTGGTGTTACTCCAGCAATAGCACCATACCTTTTATAGTGACTGTGCCCTCTGCTTGCACTGGAAGGTCATGGCACAAGACTGTCCTGAGTAACTTGCAAGCTTGTGCAAGCATGTTCTATAATGCTCCCACATGACAATATTGCCTAATGACTCAGAATCCATCTCCATCTCTGTGCAATGTATGATTGTATATGCACCCAGAGAAAACGAGATTTTAGCTATAAGTGCAGCCATGTGGAATTTATATGTTAGCATATGGGTTCATATGTTGGAATACAGATAATAGAACACACACATGTAGACATATAGAAAGCACTAAAGTTTCATGTGGGTCATCCCGTTTAATTCTCATGACAGCCCTGTGTAATGGGTAATCTCTTTACATCCATATTGTACAAGCATGATTAAGACTGGTACTGGATTCCAGTTCTCTCCACCCAGGGCCCTTGAAGAGGTTCCTCCATTATAAAAAGGGAAAGCAGATCTTCACC
Organism: Thryonomys swinderianus; assembly: GCA_004025085.1. Classification (NCBI taxonomy): domain Eukaryota; kingdom Metazoa; phylum Chordata; class Mammalia; order Rodentia; family Thryonomyidae; genus Thryonomys; species Thryonomys swinderianus. The sequence goes on from PVIC010010524.1 coordinate 6,445, forward strand.
TTGATGTGAATATTACAATGCTGAACAAAAGTTTCCAGTCCTACTTTTAAAATGTAGTGTACTGTTTTTTATCCTTTTCCAGAAAATTCATCCATTTAGTCACTTGTAGCTTGGGAAATCATCAATTCCACAGGAATCAAAAAGGTTTACATTTTTATGTATAAAAAATGATTAAATGATTTCCATTTTTAAAACCACAATAATGTTATCTGCCTTGGGCCCTGTTGTGAGGATAAAAAGAAATAAACACAGCTACATTCTTGGATGAATACACATCAGGGGCTGGTGCTGAGGATGCCCTTGGTCAAGGGGACGTTCTGTATTATTGCAGGAAGTATCAATACTGTGATGATTATTAATGATCTTGCAGTATAACTGGTTATAATTTTCAGGAAAATCCATATCTTTCAATCCAAAGTACCCTTAGTTTAATTTTTTTTTATTTTACTAATTTATGAAAGAGAGTGTCTTCCATGTTATTTCCTCCCAAATCCTGGGTTTAGCTTGCTCCTGTCTTATCTGCTTTTTTCCTGTGCATAAAAAGAGGGCATGGGAATTTAAGAGAGACACAAACAGGCGTAGTTTAATACTTTACATTTATAAGAGCCTGCTGTCTAATTGTGCCATCTGACTTACAACATCATTAAGAGGGATTAAGTCTCTGAGCACTGCCTTGTAGGAAGACACACACATGACAAGTTACAGTGAGGTCTCTTGGAGTGCCAATTTGTCTGAGGGCTGCAAAGTAAACAAATGGTGAGCGAGAGGACAAGAGAACAGTGAGGAATGACAATAAGATGTGACCCAAAGAAAATAAAACCCAACCCGAAATAGGCCAAACACATAAATTGCTATTAAATCACAGCTTTTATTTTTCCTACCTTCGCCCTTCTAACGTTTGGTTTCTCAGTAAATGAAAGGAAATCATTTGAAGTAAGGGCCTGGAGAAGGCAGGCCTCTGACCTCTAGCTCGACCACAGAGATCAAAGGCAGGTCCCATATGTGTGAGATATTATCTTTTCCAGGCAAGTGGGCATGATGTTTTGTGATGCAGTAGTGTGGAAACAGACAAATAGCCAGGTTAGTGACCGATGAGAGGGGAATGATGGGCATGGGGGCTGAGCATGAGGACCGGAAGAGGACGAGGCACAGCTCCCTTCTGAGGTATTTTGTATTTTATTTTGGCTTCAACAAATCCTTTTGCTTTTTTTTTTTTTTTGGTCTATTATTTTCTTTAGTTAACTGACTTAAATTTGGTCTAAACCACATTTCTATGTTTGCAGTAAACATTTAGTCCTATAAACACATTCTTTCTTTAACTTAGCCTCCCTTATCTTCAAATATGATTAGTGATTTGTTTTGTAAGGTGAGGCTCTTGCATAGACTTTATGCAGATAAATTTTATGCCTTAAATATTGACTAAAGTATATCACATTAAAGGACCAATCCCAGTATGAAAACAGGTAAGACAAGTGGTTCAGCAGCTGCAAACACGTTCCATATCATGCCTTTTGTTCTGTTACTCCCTGCTGCCCTCCCCCCTACCCCCCCTCCATACATAATTAATCCCAGGGGCAGCTCTCCTGGCTCTTTCTAGGACTGATGTTTAGTTGACAGGAGGCTGTTGTCAACTCTCACAAGTCACCACTCAGCTCAGAAGCTTTCAGGGTTCTTGGTCTACACACTGTCCTTCAGCAAGTCCATCATTAACGTTCCTCAAAGAAAGAGCAAAACAAAACTGAAGGTGAGATGGATTTCAGCCCACGCGGTTGAACTTGACCTTTAAATCATTTTTCCTCATGCACTTCAAGGTAATGGTTCTCATGGGGGAACCAGACAACCACTGGTCCAGGTGAGGTTGCTGATCTCTCTTCCTTTGGGTTCTTTCTTTTCTTTTCTATCTTTCCTTCCCATGTAGGTCTCACTGTCCTTGATGTAACTCTTTTTTTTTTTTTTTTTTTGCGGTACCAGGGATCAAACTCCAGCCCTTGTGCATCCAAGGTTGGCGCGGTGCCACTTCAGCTAAATCCCCAGCCTCAACGTAACTCTTGCTTTCTCTCAATTTATTTCTCTTCCAAACTTCTTTGCACTTTAGATTAAACAGATCCAGCTGAGCAAGGCCTTGCCTTGTTAATATGCTCATCCAGTTTCCCAGGTCTGCTTGCTTTTTCCTGTGTTTGCAACACATATAGAAACACCAACACATACATTAACACAAAGATATGCCAGCACACAGACACATGCATAACACCAAAACTAACTTACACATATATAACAACACATACACCAGTAAATACTAGCATGTATACCAGTACACATGCACTCCAACACACAGACACAGTAAAACCCAATTTTACAACACACTAATGTATACAAACATATGCAGTAAAACATATACCAAAACATATATACAAGACACACTAGCATATATGGATGCACATGCTAATACCCATACTAATATATACCCACACACCAATATATACTACCACAGCAGTACTCATATATATATATATACATGTATATATGTATATACACACATATATGTATGTATGTATATACACACATATACATATGTATGTATATACACATATATATGTGTGTGTACATACATACATACATACATACATACACACACTGCTGTGTACCAACACAAAACCTGAAACACATACCAATACAAACTAGAATACACAATATACCCTAACAGGTATGCAGCACTCAACACACATCAGCATAAGCAACACACAGAGAAAGCAACCATATCTTAATTCTGAAATGTGTTTCTTCATTATCTACCTGGCAATGCCAGGAGTAGATTTAGTTTACAGAAGGGTTCATGAGGTCATCCATTATATCCACTGATAATTGAGGCTAGAAGAAATCTTGTTACTCTCTTTGTGAATAAAAGTTATTAAGTTTTTGTTGAAAGTGAACATCTCTGCCAGAAATGTGAAAACAACTAGTTAAAGCACAACAGTGTAATAATGGGGCTTTCATTTTCATTTAAGTCTCCAGTAGCAGAAACATGCTATGTACTTTTCACACTTTGTGAAAGGACAGATTTAAACAGCAAGATATTCATTATGAGGCAAAAAAGAGATTATTTCTGCTAACATAATATTGTAATTTTCAGGTACAACTAGACATCGGGGGCTATGGTATTATGAAAATTGGCGGATTCAGGCTGGCGATTTTAGACCTCTTTTCAGAGAACTGCTGGGCAGTAAGTTAATACAGGCTCAATTATCATACATTAAAACAATCTGGAATTCCCACACTCCCTTAGTTTCGGTAAAATTTTAGACAAAAGAAACTCATTTGCTTTTGGAGGTGATGAATGAAAAGGCACTTGGGGTTGGTCTGGACGAGATGTGGGGATGGAAATCAAAGGTCTGGAGGCAAAGAGACCATTGCTTCCCAGGGTCTGAGGACAAGGGTGAGCTGTAGATAGGAAACGCATGGTCAGGCATAGTCAGAGGATGGCTTAAGAGCTATTTTCAGAGGAAGATTTCATTTTAAGTTTTTCTTAGCATCACATTTCTCTACTAGTGTATCAAATAAAAACTTGTATCATTTTAATACATGTATATTTTATCTTTCCTAATAATAGGGAAACATGCAAATTTATTTTCTAATTATCAATAACCTGAATAAAATACCCCAGAAGGTATGCTCACATTGGTCCATAGGTAGGGGGGGGGGAATTGTGATGTCTGCTCTATTTAGTTTTAATATTGTTTTTTAGTGTATTTTATGATACTATATTAATACAATTATATATGCATGTATACATATGTGCACAAATACATATTGTAGTACACTAGTCATATTGTGTGAATAATAATATACGATCTGTTCTTTGGTATGAGAAATGGAAGATGTTAATGAGTTCTAGAATGTATGATGGATATTGTGAAATAGAAAATATTCAAAGGGAAATGTGGTGGAGGGGTGAGTAATGAGGGGTAAAGAAAAAATGTGATGGTAATAAAAAGGGAAACAAAGTATCTAGACGATGGGGGTTTGTGAGGTGGGTAGGGAGAAAAAGAATATATGGTCACATGGTCTGGAGCATTTAACTAGAGAACAACTGTTTAAGATAAATGACAGAATGCAAATATTTACTTTATTTAACAAACATTCATGAGTCCCTTGTATTTGCTGAATGCAGTCCTAACAGTTAGGTGCCAGCATACGGAGGTAGACAAGACAGCTTGGCCTCTCTCAGAAAGCTTGCAGCCAACAGCAAAGGTGGGTTTTCAAGTTACAGTTGTCAAATGTCAAATGTCACTTTTCCAAAATATGGTTTGAATGTTATACTCTGCTCAGAATTTGTATGTTGATACTTAGGTGACTTTAAGATGGGGAGCATTCGAAGAAATCCGTCATGAGGGACAGTCCCTCTTCAGTGAGTGAATGCCACTAGCCCCGAAGCTCTGATAACCTGCCTCCTTGGTCTCTTGCTCTTTTTTCTTGTCTCCCATCATAGGAGGACACAGTGACAAGGTACTGGGGCAGAAGATGCCTCACCATATACTGAACTGATCAGTATCTTGACCTTGGATTTCCAAGCCTCCAGAACCAAAAATAAATTTCTAGCATCTGTGAAGTACCCAGGCTCATATTCTGCTACAGCAGCTAAACGGACTACAACACCCCATGAAAACTTTGTTAATGCTGTTTTGCCTCCTTTGGCCACAGTAGCTTGAAGTCTCCTGGAGTGATTTAATGTTGGCTCCATCAGGAATGAATTCGCCTGCATGTGCTGTCAGCAAAAGTGCTATTGTATCTGCGGGTTATCATTCACCCCAAACAAAAAATAAGGAAGTGTCAACAAATGACCATGTCCTGTTTTTATCTAGAAAGCAAGGCCTTTCCCTTAGCCTCATATCTTACTGGAAAAAACTGTCATGGGACCATTCTCAACTGTAAGGCAGGCTTCAAAATCAAAACTTGGGCTTCTGGTTCCTAAAAATAGATTAGAGAAGCCAAACACAGAGGCCCGTGGCTATAATTCCAGCACTTTGGAGGCTTAGGAAGAAGGGTCACAAGTTCAAACCCGATCTGAGGAACTTAAGGAGATATTTTCTCAAAATAGAAATAATTAAAGGGCTGGAGATGTGACTCAGAGAAAGCCCCAGTTTCTCTCTCTCTCTCTCTCTCTCTCTCTCTCTCTCTCTCTCTCTCTCTCCCTCTGTCTGCCCCCCCCCCACACACACCAACACAAGTTAAGATCTTTAGATTAAGAAAGCAAAAGAGGAAGTGGACTGAGAATGAGTATTAAAAGAAAACAGCCTGACCTATACTAAACATTTGCCCTGGGCCTGAAAATAATTTCTAAACCAAAAGTTTTTAGAGACGAAAAATTTCCCCATATTTCCTATAACAAATATTTGTTGGTTAAATGAATATATTAGTAAGATAATTATATTAAGATAGAATAACTTGTTAAAAGTTGGCTGAATCTAGTTTCTGTTGCATTGACTTAATAAAAGGAAACTTCTTAGGTACCACAGAAATAAATACTGTACACATAATGAAGTGTGTTCAGTTGATATTCAACTAACATGAAATGAATGAGTAAAATGAACTAGGTCAATTCAGGCAGCAATTCTATATTCCATTACCAAGGAAAGTATAATGATGTCTGAAAATCCCAGCAATAGATATGTAACTTGAAAACTTTCTTTTTCAAAGGCTCGGTACAAGTGTCACAGTTTAATAGTATGAGTTTGCCCTGAAACAATCTATAGTTCCTCTACCTCAAACTAAAAGACAAAACCCTTGTTGGATGCTGGATAAACTGATGGTTCTGTATTGCCATTCATATTTTGGATAAATATACTATGGTTTTCTCCTTGGTTATAAATTCCTGAAGATGCTTCACAGAGTGGGCAGATCATGTTGATGAATGCAAAGAAAATTTACTATAAAGGAGTGATTAATTTTTAATGAAAAATCGTCTATTCTATCCAATCCAGGTCATCATTCTGTTGAGGGTGAAGGTACCAAGGAGAGCAGGAAGCTTTTGTCCTAGACTTGCTCTCATGATTTTCCCTTAAACCATTTCATTCACGTGGGAATAGATCTGATCGCATGGATTTTTAAGCAGGACACAGTATCCTTAACAAGTTAGTCCAACATATGGCAAACTCAACCTCAAATGCTTATCCTGAATTTTATTTAAGTCCCACTTGCTATGTTTGGTTCATTTTTGTTGCTCTGGCAATAGGGAAGTTGGAAAGCAGCTCAGTAAAGTCTCAGTGTAAGAGGTTTTTCATGATGAGTGCTGGTTCTTTTTTCTGTTCTTGAAGTCAGTTCCTTGTCTATGTATTAATTTTTCTAAGGCCTAATGTCCAAGTATGCATTCCTTCTTCCCACCCATATTCCCTACAAATCTACTTCAAGTCTTCTTCAGTTTAGGAGTGCTTGGGTTACTCCTCCAACTTTCAGTTTTTGAAATATCAGTTTTTGAAATCTCAGTATTGGGCTTTAACTTGTTCTCAGTCTTATGCATACCCTGACTTTACTCATCTCTAGAAAATGAGACAGCATATATGCATATTTGAGTGTGTAATTGGACTTATTTCATAGTGCAGTTTATTTTTTGTTATGTTATTGTAAATTTTATTTTAAAGACTATTCCAA
>PVIC010010524.1:13189-43454 GCA_004025085.1 Thryonomys swinderianus
TTCAGGCTGGCCCTGAGCTCACTATGGTGCCCAGGCAAGCCGCCGCGAACTCAGCAATCTTCCTGTCTCTGCCTCCCGAGTGCTGGGATTACAGGCGTGAGCCACCACGCCCAGCATTATATGTGGTAACCGGGGATCGAACTCAGGTCCTTGTGCTTGCAAGGCAGGCGCCGGAACCACTGAGCTAACCCTCCGGCCCGACTATTCCAATTTTAAGAATTACTTTAAATTTTTATCCTGAGAGTCAAAATATTTTTAATGGCAAACTTCATATTTTTCCCATTAATTCATATATTCATTTACTTGTCCCTTCAGTATCTGAACCAACTATATGCTGTTTTCATTACATCAAGAGTCAGTTATATAAAGAGCATTATTCCAAGTGCAGTGGCACTTTAGTTCACAAGCTTAATTCTTTCCACAGATTTTAGTCGCCAACTGAGCTGAATAAGAACCAAATCAAATTCAATGGTTAAGGACAATGTAGACCTTATGGGGAAATATGATTTCATTTATCCAATTCAGTTTGTGACCAGAATTATGAAAAGAATTAAGTTCATGAACCGAGTTACCATTGTGTGAGAGATAATGTTATAGACTCTAGGGAAATAGATATTTAACAAATTTGTAAAATTGCAAATTTGGCCAGAGCAGTGAAGGAAAGAATGAGGAAATATATAGTGAGTAGATTCGACCTTGCGTAGGGACCAAGAAACATAAAACGTACCCTTAAGTCAGGACTTGAGAGGCTGAGAATGAAGCCAGAACATCTTCTAGCTCTCAGACCACTCTTTCACTTAGATACATTAGAGGGACTCTATTTGTTGTAATCAGTTTCAAGGGAATAAAGTTTAATACAGAACACATAATTTGTAGGATTATTTTTATAAGATTCACCCAAAAATTCAAATCCAGAGGAACGTAATAGCTCTGTCCACATGTGCTAGAGACCTAAAAACTCCAGCCAAGGGCTTCGATCCCACAGCAATCTCCAGAACAAGTCCGGCTAAAGGCCTGGACCCCAAGGCAATGTTTCATGCAAGTCCATACAAGGGCCTGCAACTGAGAGGGCCAAAAGGCAAGTAGTGTAGGCTAGAGAGTCTGGGCGGCAAGGGGAAGGATCAGAGCCACCAGGCTAGAGATCTGCACTGCAGCCCAGAAGCGACGTCAAGCTGAGGAGCAGAGCTCCCCGGATGAGAACAGCAGCTCTCCCTGTGACAGTGAGAATCCATGCTCCTCTGAGGATGACAAGAGCCGAGTTTATATCAGGAAAACCAGCCTCAGCCAGCTTCTCCAAGAAAGTCAACAACATACAATCTTTCCCTCCAGGTCTCTTTTTATGCCCTTGGAGAGTTTTCAGGTGGGTCTTCCACACCCCGAACCAGGGTGACTCAGCTCAACTGAGGGTTCCAAGTTGACTATCACAGAACCAGAAAATCCAAAATTCTAAATGCTACCAAATCTGAAACATTCTGAGTGCTACATGGTGCCACTGAGGGAAAATTTCATACCTGACGTCACATGATGGGCCACATTCTAAATATAGGTATACTGATAATATTGTATAAAATTTGTCTATGTATTTCAGATGTATGTAAGACATAAATAAAGGTCATGTTTAGTCTTGAGTGTTAGACCCAAGATATCTTATTATGTATATGCAAAAATTTCAAAAATTTCCTAAAAATCTGAAAATCAAAACACTCCTGATTCCATGAAGTTTGGATGAGGGACTGTCAACCTACTGGACTTATCTGTGATTCACCCCAATAAAGTGGTATTGAGGATGATCCTTTAATGGTGTGGTTATTATAGGACCAGTCCTTCCCTAATGACTCTTTGTGATGTTTCTGAGATTGATGTCAACTTGTTACTACCTACTTTGTCACAAGGAAGAGCTTGAAAGTGTAAAAATACTTGAGATGTTAAATATTTTTTCTGAGTTTCTTACTACTTATTTAAACAGCATTATGTTTATTTTCTGTTTGTATTTTCAAGGTAAAGTATTTATTTAAAATATTTGTTCCTTTTTATATATTGAGTATACCAACACAAGTATGACCCCCCCCCCACTTCCCTAACCTTTATTTTCATACACCTTAGTTGTCTCTTTAGGTTCTTTCTTGAGGAATCAGTGCCAACATGTTGCCTTTTTGGTACATATTTGCATTTCAGTTTTTTGAGTTGTTTGCTTTTTCTTGTGAAAATAACTCCTTTTTTATTTTTAATGCTCTTTCCTATGTCCTAGGTGTTTTAGTGATTGCTGTTTTTAATATTTAGCACTTAAAATACCTTTGTTATTTTTTGCCATACATTATTTTAACTGGAAAAACACAAATCTCTGTGTAATTAAAATGAGCCTGTCTTTATTTCATGAATTTTCTCCTTACTAGTCTTAAAAATTCCAGTTATAGCATTTATGACTTTTTTATCTTTTTTCACATCCCCATTTTTTTTACCAAATCACATTAAGAATCACATTTTAATTAATTGGTTTATGATCTATATCTAGAAACAGCCTGCAACACAAGAGAAAGCTGTTACTTTTACACTCACTCCCGCAATCATCCCTCTTCCACATATACATATAAAAAAAATCCTTGGATCTTTTAATCAGGAATTGGACTCATGACTTTGGACTTGCAAGCTAGGCACCAGAACCACTGAGTGGAGTCTTCAGACCTATGTTCAAGGAATTATTTGGCACATAAATATGTGCTAAGTATTTTGAATGCTAAGAAGCATTGTGTGTCTAACTGTATCAACTCTTACCCTGTTGGAGGATCAGAGAGCAGAGGGGAAAAGGAGGAGGGAGAAGCATGTTGTTCTCTATATAATTAATTTCCAACACTTGAATTTTTATGGCATTAACAAGTTGACAACCTTAAGGCAAAAGCAGTCAAGAAAGTCCTCTTGCTTACAGACTTGCAGTAAGCGGCCCAAAATTAGATTTTTCTTACTTGTTGGTTTCATGTTATTTTCACCCAAAGTCTTGCCCTATGTAGTGATCCCTAAAACAAGCAGACAAGAACTGGGTGGAGGAAGAGAGAAAAAAGAAGAAAAAGTAGTACGCGATCTTTATGCCATGGCGGAGACGTTAGCTGTGTGCTATGTCTTCCGCTCACCTCTCTGGTGCAGAGGTATTAAGAAACGCTGCCCTGGGCCAGAGATTTAGCTCAGGGGTTCTGGCGTCTGCCTCGCAAGTGCAAGGTCCTGAATTCGAGCCTAGTAACCATATACAACGCTGGGCGTGATGACTCACGCCCCCAGCAATCAATACCACATACCACAGTGCCGGGCGTGGTGGCTCATGCCTGTCATCCCAGCACTCGGGAGGCAGAGGCAGGAGGATTGCTGAGTTCGAGGTTTGCCTGGGCTACATAGTGAGCTCAGGGCCAGCCTGAACTACAAAGCGAGATCCTGTCTCAAAAAAAAAAAAAAAAAAAAAAAGCGTTGCCCTTCAGGGAGCTGCCCTTCGGGAAGCGCACCACTCAGCCTTCTCTCTGTACAGAACAACTGTGCACCCAGGGTCAAACCAATGACCTTGAGAGAATGAGATGTGCAAATCAATACCTCCCTCATCTTTTTCCCTTGATGGACGTCACCCTCTAAGGCCTACTTCAGAGCCACGTGTTGACAAATGATGGCACCACAGTACTGACAGAGCCTGGGGCCTTGAAATATCGCCTGACCTGTGAGGCCCATGTTGGACTGTGGTGTGAGAAGAAGCACATTTATTTACTCACTGTATTCTTCACAACAGTTTCGCATTATCTTCATAAGTAAGTGGGGAAGGAGACCCACAACCACCCACAATGAGTGCTATCATTATGTATCACAGAAAACACGTACCATTTGTGTATGTATTATCACAAAAGACACATACCAGCAGTCATATCCCACTGTGAATAATGAGGTGACTCCAGAGCAGGTATGGAGCAGCGTGGTCGTGGACATGCGCTCTCTTACTACTCTGGTGCCGAACATGTGAAATTTACCATCCCTCTCTGCTACTTTTCATTAGTGAGGAGGTTAAAAATCCTTCCACATTAAAAAGACATGAAAATGTAAAATTGTGTGCAGAGTTTAGTACAATATGGTTCAAAATTTAAAATGGGTTTGAGTGTTTTTTAAAGTTCTAAAGTACAAATCATGACACCAGGGTCATTATCCAGTATTTTAGAACATTCCATAGAATTCCTGCAAACAATCTATGTCTCTAATTAAAATTGGCAGGGAATGGGCCGGAGATTTAGCTCAGTGGTTCCGGTGCCTGCCTTGCAAGTGCAAGGTTCTGAGTTCGAGCCTGGTAACCACATACAATGCTGGGCATGGTGACTCACGCCCACCAGCAATCAGTACCATATACCACAGTGCCGGGCGTGGTGGCTCAGGCCTGTAGTCCCAGCACTCAGGAGGCAGAGAAAGGAGGATTGCTGAGTTCGAGGCTTGCCTGGGCTACATAGTGAGCTGAGGGCCAGCCTGAACTACAAAGCGAGACCCTGTCTCAAAAAAAAAAAAAATTAGCAGGGAAGAACTCCATTTCATTTTACACTGTTTACTGTTTCAATGGAAAGTTTTCTACGAATACCTCTTCCTGACTTGTGGATAGATCATCTTATTTTTCTATCCCTGATAACAAACCATTTGCTTCACAAAATATAAACTTCATACAACATATTTTATGGTACATTTCTCCCAAAATCTTATATACTAACAGACATGAACAATGTTTCCAGATGCACTGTAACTGGAACAAATAGGCTTAGAGGAGGCCTGACTCCACCACCCACTCTGTGTATAGCTGGAAAAGTCATAAACAGTCCTTGGCCACTGCAATGCGATCTTTCAATCTGCCATAGCTGACGACAATTTTCTGCCTGACTGAGAGCATAATGTCTTAAAGGAAATTTCAGAGCCAGCCTTGGACAAACTCTGCTGTTGGTGACATCTGCCTTATTACCAATAAAAATGATGTATTGTAGAACAGCGAGTTACTCAGCAAACAATTCCCAGAGATCACCTTTGCTACGGAGTGTGAAACAGAACTACTCCCTTTCCTGAATGTCAGAAGTTTTACAGAGGAGAAATGACCTAGTGACAGTTACTCAAAGGGAAATGTCCTTCTTTGAACAGATATATGACATTTCACTTCATGCACTTGGTCCTGATAGCAAACATAAAATAAAACCATCAAATCAAGTCTTGCAGACTATAGAAGTACACAGATGTACCCACTGATAGAGAAATATATCTGCTGAAGAACACACTTTGAAAAAAAAGTAATGCTCAATCAAGGTCTGCTTCAGGACTCTATTTCAGCAATATTTAGACTTCTAAAAAAACTAAAACTGACTTGAAATGTCCTAGTAGCAAAAATTTGAAGTGCAGACCTCAAAAAGAACCAAGATATATCAATACTCAAATGTTGTCAGAAGAAAACCAAGCAAATCAAAAGACTAATTTAAAAATTTTTGGATTTCTTGCTGGGCTTGGTGGCTCAAGCCTATAATCCCAGCACTTGGGAGACAGAAAGAAGAGGATTGCTGAGTTCGAGGCTTGCCTGGGCTACATAGTGAGCTCAGGGCCAGCCTGAACTACAAAGCGAGACACTGTCTTAAAAAAAAATTAATTTCTTATTCTGAGTTAGGAAGTTCTGGGAATGATCCCTAAGTGACTTGAAGTTAGGAAACTTTTAATGTCAATAAGGCCTTCATTGAAACAATTAGGGGCATTGATGCAAACATCTGAAATAGACCTCTTAGTCTTACTGCCAAATATAAATTTCCATGTTTTCTTTCACTGTAACCTGCTTCTTTGTGTGCGTTTGTGTGTATATGTGTGTATGTGTGCATCCATTTGTAACTATATTTTACATGCATGTGTCTAAAGTGTTTGGCTACTGGGCTTAATGAATATAGAGAGTAGCATGTTCTTTCCCAAACCTTAGAATGCACAATTATGAGTCTTCTGAAAAAAGGTTTCACACAACCTAAAAGGATGCCGGCCCTTTAACTTTTAACACACTTCCCCAATTAAGCATTTTAGGCTCCAGACTTTAACAGCTGTCTGCAGCTGTTGAAAAGCGATTTATCATTGTCAGAGTTCGTGACCAAAACATTAAAAGAATTTTTTTTTCTTTACGTTTGGCAGGCTAACTTTCATCTATAGTCATTCATCCTCTTTAATGCTTTCTTATTCAGAGTAGCAATAAAAAATGAAAGGAAAACATTTTACTGAATAATTTTGAATTTTATTTTCCTCACCCTGAACACTGTAATGATTTGTAAAAATCTTTTGTGCAAGAAAATATTACTCTGAAAAATATTTGTTTTGTTTTATGGAGGAAAGTGTGATTTGCTCAAAAACCTTTTGATGAAAATCTGACTTTATTCATGCATGGGAAATTCTTTTAAATTCTCAAATGTTCAAAGAAATCTAAAACCATTTCCCTGTTTTTGAAATAATGAAAGATTTTTTTTTTCTTTTTTACTGATGTTAAAAGGCTTCTACATCAAACGTAGTGTTTTCATAGTGTTATACTTTGTTTTGAAAGAAAGCTTTTCTACCTCAAACATTCTAAGTGGAAGGAGTTTGGAAAGCTTTGTAAGCTCAGGTCCATCTTCTCTGGACTCCTTGTCCATTCATCTTGGTGAAACTCAACTGAACCAAGAACTTTTTTCTTCCTACCTTTTACATTTGATTCCTGGAACTGTTTTGTCTAAACTTATTTGCTAGAGCTGTTTACTATTCATCTGCTTAGTCAGCAAGCGCTCTTAAAATGGCCACTGTGTGCCAGGCCTTATGGTGTTCTTAAAGCAGAAACATAACCTGAGCCATGGCCCTGCCCTCCAGGAACTCTGTCCTCCCTGTCAGGCATTGTATAATCCTTTGAATTCTGAGCAGACTGCAGGAACCAAAATCATCCAACATCAGAAGACCAACGTATACATCTGTTGCAAAATCACGCTTTTATTTACTTGTTAGTGACTCTGTAAAATCAAGTGTTATGGTTTTGATGATTTTTAACACTGAATCTGAAATCTACTTCAACTTTAGTACAAAGGCTTTTGATATGCCTTCAGTGGATCCCCTTCTATGTCCCATTTTTATCACTGGCTACAAGAATAAAGATTCAGGACTGCTTTATATCAAAGCAGTGAAAGGGTAACAGGGGAACTGACTACACTTAATCAACATGTCTTAATGCCTCCTGTAGCTCTCTGGCTGCCTCCCCCTTAACCTGAAGGTCAGAAGCCAACCTCATGGGCACATGGGTTGGAACTTTCAGTACTAAATGAGCAGAGAAAGAAGTTAGTTAGACTTGAATAAAAAGCCTTAGTGAGGCTTGTCACTGAACGATGGGCAAATGGAAGGAAAAATTGTTTAGAATGAGCAATTGTTTACTGAACAAGATGAGCCAGCTCAATTGAATACATGGACTTTTTACCAACTTGCCACCAATGACTCTTGGTTTTAGCTCAGCCAGAAGCTAACTTAAGAAGTATGAGATGAAAGTGAGTAGCAGCTTTCATTTGAGTCCTCTGCTTCTGACACGTTCCTAATCTGCTTGCCTTCCTGAACAGGCGGTTGGCCTTTGCCATGTTTTGGACATAGTTCTGTCTTCCGAAAAATAATAATTTGCTTGAGCAATTCCCTGTCTTAAAGATATTCCTTGGTATGTGAGTAGCTCCGAATTACAGAAAGGACAAGGTTTTGGAAGAATGTCAAAGCTACAGACTCTACATTAACTATGACCCTTAGGGAAAAAGAAAAAAGAAGAAGGAGGAGGAGGAAGAGAAAGAGGAGGAGAAGGAGAAGGAGAAGGAGAAGGAGAAGGAGAAGGAGAAGGAGAAGGAGAAGGAGAAGGAGAAGGAGAAGGAGAAGGAGAAGGAGAAGAAGAAGAAGAAGAAGAAGAAGAAGAAGAAGAAGAAGAAGAAGAAGAAGAAGAAGAAGAAGAAGAAGAAGAAAGAAGGAGGAGGAGGAGGAGGAGGAGGAAATCAAAAGAGGCTAAAAGATATTATTTCTAACTTTCATTGTTCTCTATTCTATTTTTCAGTGTAAGATTGGTACCTTGGGGTTTGGCTTTTTAAGTACTGGGTAAAAGAGAGAGAGAAAACTGAAAAAATTAAGAGGGCTGGGGATTTGCTCGTGTGGTACTGCACCAACCTTGGATGCACAAGAACCAGAGTTTGATCCCTGGTTCCACAAAAAAAAAAAAAAAAAAGTACTAGAATCATGATCCAGCATAACAATATATCTGCTGATTTATAGACTAACATGAAATCAGTTGGTCATTTCTGCCTTCTTATAAAGAGACCAAGACCCCTAGGAAATGATTTCTATTGTTTATTGCCATTGTCTTACAAGTCTAAGGATAACTATGAATTGACATGAGGATCAATGGGTTAGGATGGAACGAAGAGGAATCTTACCATAAATTTTTCTGAGAGGTCTCATTCTTTCAGAAAGTTCAGGAAGGTTGCCAGTCAAAGGAAAGACTCATCATGACAGAAAGCTTTACAAGCTCTGCCTGAACACCTGGAAGAATTATGTCCAGAAAGAAAGATGTTGGTGAAGTAGACTTTAAAAGGTAAAAAGATTTTTTAAAGACCCCTATAAAATACCACAGGAAATGCAGTAAATTTCATCTGCAGCTTCCTCTAAAGATCAGATGAAATATGTCAAATTATTACCCCTTTTGTAGGAAAAAAGAGAAAGGTTTAGAACATTAACAGCCTGAACAAAATGCTTAAAAAAGAATATCCTAAAGTGACTGTACATTTCTGGAATCATGAGCAAATTGCTAGCATGTACATACACTTTGATTTCTGTAAGTTAGCTGTTGAATATCACCTTGGAGAAAGAAAGTGTTTGTAGCTTAATTCTTAAATAGGAGGTTTGTCTTACACATTTATTTTTCTAAATACTTACTTCCTCTAGTCAGTGCTCTAAAGTCAAAGTCACTAGCGTAATAGAAGAAAAACAGGTGAGGAAAAAAGATTTCATGGGTAGAAAGTACTTTTAAAGAGGGTGACTCAAAGCTGTGGAAAGATATTAAGACTCTGAAATCCAAGCAGAGACTTGGAAAATCAGAACTCCAAGATCTTTTAATTGCATCACAAGAGGTTCCTTTGATCTGAAAGGAATGTATAAAGATACGGTGAGAGAAATTTGTGTTTCATAAGGCATCCTGAAAATAGGAAGTTTTCTGTTAATGCAGATTATAGGAAGAAGAGGCATCTGCAAAGGACAGAACGGACTCCAGACTCAGGCAGTTAAAATGCAGTAGGCATGAACAGTAGTGAGCAGATGGCAAAATGCTGCACCCACGTTAAACACTGGAAAGAGAACTTAGTCCAAGTGAAGAGGTGAGGCCTCTACTCAGCGCACAGAAGCCTTCCTTATAATTAGTAGTAGTGCTGTTATTGTCTATGTGGTTGGTAAAAACAAAAACAACACAGAACGCTGGAGATAGTGGACATTTTTTTGACTAAATGAGAAAGGATATGTTTTAAAAGCACAGGGGAATTTAATTCTAGGTGACCCATGGACAAAAGGGAAAAGATGAACAGCTTTCACCTTGTATCTAAACTCCAGCTCATTGATTGGATTGCTACAACACCGGGGGGAAAAATAATCTGAAGCTGAATCTTGGTTCAAGAGGAAGGAGAGTAAAGATAAATTGGTGATGCCTGCCTTGGACACAGAGAAGGAAAGTGGTAGAGGACTGCAGACTTGAGTGAGGGAACTGGATAAAAGTAAACTGAGAGTAGGATTGGCTTCAACCAAGAGGTAAGTGGCTTATTTGGTGTTTTTCTTTTTTTCCCTAGAACATTTATACGTGCAATGAATAGGCAGAGATATGCAAGAACTGAAAAAAAAATTCTGCCTAAAATCATGACAGGTTGCCTTTCTTATAGACATGCACAAGTTACAGTTTCAATTTATTAAAATGGCAATGGGATAATCTGTTAGCTGACGGTTTCTCTCTAGACAAGGCATGTGTTGATGGCAGTCATGCCCTATATGTCCACAGAGACATGCTTTCCCCTCCTCCACCCTGCTGACATTCACTTGACAGGCTGGCCCATGTGGACCACCTCACAGACTGTAGGGCCCTCTGGCTTCCGTTTGGCTTCTCATGATGGCCATCCAAGGGGAGGAGTAGCCTGCAGGCAGAGGACAGCGAAGTGACCATTGACAGGGATGGAATCTCTCCCTCACAGGTCACATCTGCTCTCTCTTCTTTTACAGCTGGAGCTCCCTCTGAGTTCCTTCCTCTTCCTTCAATGGTTTCTGCTGTTGCTAGCTACCAGGTGCTGCACTGTGCCTGATGGCTTCCCACGTGGTATGAATAGTTCCTTTTTAAAGCCTCTTCATTTACCCATTGGAATGTGATTTTTTTTTCCTCCCAAAACTGCTACAAGGGACAAATTTACTTTTTCTCCTATTGTCTATAGCTCAAGCAGAAGCAGTGAGGACGAGGGACCTTTATACTCTTTATAGTTCTTGCCCCAATTATTTCCACAGTCTTCTTTGCTGAGATAGTTGATATTACCTTAACAACATATAAACCATTCTAACGTGAAATCACAAAATCTTCTACCTTTCAGCAAAAAGACTGTTCTCAGCCTAACTCTCCCACACAGACCAGCTGATCTTGTATAAAAATCTATTCCAAGACTTAACAGAATTAGTAGTGTCTGTACACAGACAATACAATTTGCCTTCCTTGCTAATGACCTTAGGGAAGTGAAATCAGGCTATCATTGCTACCAAAATAAATTTCGAAGGAGAAAGAAAGACATAACAAATATATTACTTAAACCTAAGTGGTCGACTCAAAAGTGTATTGAGAGGGACATTTCCCACTTCTCAAAAGTTGGCACAAAGAACCCAAATCTGAGTCCACAGGTATGTTAAAGTGCTCACATTCTAAAGGAGAATACAAGTAATGAAATGAAAATGAGCACTATTTTGGTCAAACAGCACATGCAAAAGAAATGCAAAATATTTTTAGTTTGAGACTATTTCAGAGCCATAATAAATATAAAGCAACTACTTCATTTTATTTACAATGTAATGAATCAACATTTTAAACTTATTTTCCATGAATATCTTTCTGAAGTGTATTTTAGAGGTTTTATGTTCAGAAAAGCCAGAAGAAAATGACCAACAGCTTGTGTGATTAATCAGCTTTCCCACACTGTATGCCTCATAATCTTTGTTTTGGTAGCCAAGATAGTGCATATGATTTTGTTGGTTATGTGTGAATAGATTTTTCCAAAAATCAATAAACTGAAGTAACTATAGACTCTCCATTTTAAAAACCTTTGCAATTTATTTGTTGAAAAAATACTCATTTGTCCTATATAATATCCCAATTTTGAATATTAAAGATTATACTACTATAGGATTGTTTCACATGTTTCCCTCTTCCTGCTATAGAAAGACAGTTAGATTTATGTTTTCATTGATGTTTCTCCCCCCCTCTGGGAAAAAGAGTTACAAGTGATGCCCCATGATTCTATCAGTAACAGCATAGTTTTGAGTTGTTTTTTATTTTGTGATGTTGCAGTCATTGATAAAGCCTAAAATCCATCAGGTATTTTCACAAGTGAGAAGACTCTAGTTCTCTTAATCCCTTTTCACTTATCTGGTAGAAAGTTCTATAAAAAGAAAGTCCTCCTCATGAGCTCTTTGGTTACCAAAAAGCACAATACATACAAGATCAAAAGTACAGTTAAGTATTGTTTAGTTTTTTAATTTATTGATTTACAGAATAATGACCAGTGAAGCTTGTTGCCTTTGTGTCTTTATTAACTTAAGAATTTAAACATATTTTAAGTGAAGTTCTTATCATTTTTGTCCAAATTACCCCCTTGGTCAACTAACTGTTCATGTTCAAATAATCTCCTGAATCTTTTTTATGCCATCCTGTGTCCTCTATTATTATCATTAGTATTCTCCTTTCCTACTTCCTCATGCAAAAATTCACTTGAGTTTGACTGTACACATTTCCTAATCGAAGTATTTTTCTCTGTACCTGGTTCCTTTTTTTTTTTTTTTTTTTTTTTTTTTTTTTTTTTTTTTTTTTTTTTTTTTTTTTTTGAGACAGGGTCCCGCTTTGTAGTTCAGACCGGCCCTGAGCTCACTATGTAGCCCAGGCAAGCCTCGAACTCAGCAATCCTCCTGCCTCTGCCTCCCGAGTGCTGGGATTACAGGCAAGAGCCACCACGCCTGGCACTGTGGTATGTGGTATTGATTGCTGGTGGGCGTGAGTGACCATGCCCAACATTGTATGTGGTTACAGGGATCGAACTCAGGACCTTGCACTTGCAAGGCAGGTGCCGGAACCACTGAGCCAAATCTCCGATCCTGTACCTGGTTCCTTTTATGCTCATGCTGGTACTTATGCTGGGCATTCTTGTTCCTTTTCAAAAATATCTTAGCTCTTTTGTTGCTAGGTGTTTACAATATTGTACAATCCTTAGGAGACTGACAACAAAGGTCTAAATTATGGTCAAGAGAAGACACTAGAAAAAAAATAAGCAAGGCTATTTTAGTAGTTTAATTGTATATCAGTTCACTAATGAATATTGGCTTATTAAGATAGGTTCTTTCCTATGCAGTCTTACAGTTCCTGAAACTCAGATAAACAATTCTGGTAAAATCAGAATTTCTCTCCTCACCTTTCCTCACTGCCCATATGGAAAAATTTTAACCTGGTGGTTAGTGCGTACTAAATGCTTCAGAAGGGCTGTTAATTTATTATAGTTCATACTCACATGGTTCTCTTCACATGCAAAGAATGCAGAATAAATGGAATAAACTCAAACTAGAGGGGGAAAATGTGTTTCCAAAAGGCCACACAAGGGCAAGTTAGTAACCGTCTGTACTGCTCAGTTGAAAAAAATCTGGAAATTATGTTTTCCCAAATCCCCATCTGCCCTTAATTCTGTTTGAGATTGGGCTGCTGAGAGGCACTTACACAAGCAGCACAGTGAAAGAAAGAGGAAGGGTCCAACCAGCACCTTGTAGACAGCAGCAGGACTCTTGTGGTTCAGGGTCAATTGTCTATTGACCTCAGGAGCTTCCCAGGAGTTCCGAACTTTACAGTCTCTTCCCAGTAAGCTTTTGGGAGTTTCAGCTTCAGGCTGAAATCTTTGAAAATGGTTCTTTTTACCTTCACTCTTCAAGACTTTCAAATAACAGAAGCCTCCGGTTTCTTATGGTAATTCTTCCAAGAGGAAATACCTAGAGTTGTGTCTGTTATATGACCAACCTCTGGTTCCACCCTAGACTTAGGACCATGTGCGGAAATATCTCAGACACTTCCTTGGAGCAACTGAGATATGCAACCTTCCCCAAGTTCATATTTAATCCAAAAGGAAACAGACACATTTTCATCAATGAGACATAAGATGGGCTGAATGAATTCATCCCCAAAGATCCTGGAACTTCTCTTCTCTAACTTCCAGACCATTGGATCCCTTCAGGAGAGGCCACATATGTGAATCTATGTCCACTTTTACTATATTCACATGCAGATGTAAGTTCCTAGAAAAGCTAGAAGTAATAGGAAACATTCTTTCCTAAATTTATTACTTTAGGTTAACTAGCTCGCAGTTGAGGGATATAGTTGTTTTCAGCAGGTAGAGAGAAGTAGTTATATCTGTGAGTGTATTTGGATATCTGATTACACACTGATCTGAAGAAGATATCAGGATAGTGGAAATGTCCTTCTGAAGAAGCAATACCCTCATTCTAAAACAGAGATGTGGAAATCAATCACAGGTTTAAATAATGTAAAAAAGGGAAGAAACAGAAGTAGTATAAAAACCTATGACTAAATACCTCTAGATGATAGAAATTGGAAAGTAATAATATAAAAGATTGGTTAGTTTGACTATATAAAAATGAAATTTTTCATGGCTGAGAAAATCCCATAAACAAAATTAAAAAGTCACAAAGTTGTAAAACATTTTTCGTTTTATACTCAAGAAACAGGCTTAATGTTTCTAACATATAATATTTACATATTCTTTAGAAATAAATAAAACAATTCCATAGAAAAATTGACTACAGATATAAAATAGTGAGTTCACAAAAAATGAAAAATAACTGTGTTAGCAATGTGAAATTGACTCATGCTTGTCCACAGTAATGAAAGAGGGCAACTAAAATTTTATGTGAACAATTTCTGATCCTACTGAATTGGCAAATTTTTAAGTTTTGACAACATGCTTTGTTAAGGGTTATCTGTTGTTGAGAGACAAAATTTTGAGCCCCTTACAGAGGATAATTAAAAGTCATTTAAGAGGGTTGGAGATTTAGTTCCCTGGTTCTGGCGCCTGCCTTAGCAAGTGCAAGGTCTCTGTTTCAATCTTCAGTAACCACACACAACAATACTGGGCATGGTGGACATGCCCATTGGCAATCAGTACCACATACCACAGATGCTGGGTTTGGTGGTGGCTCAAGCCAGTAATCCCAGCTCTCCAGAGGCAGAGGCAGGAGGATTGCCGAGTTCGAGGCTTACCTGGGCTACATAGTGAGCTCAGGACCAGCCTGAGCTGCAAAGTGAGACCCTATTTAAAAAAAAAAAAAAGTCGTTTAAGAATTAAACTTCAGAAACATTTCCCCTTTCATTCACCAATATCATTCCAAAAATCCATCTCAAAGGTACATAAGAAGTGTATCTACCCAAAGGTACATAAGAAGTATATCTATGAGGCTATCAACTGTAGCAATCTTTAAATAAAGGTAAAGAACATAGAAACTATTCAAATATCCAATAATGAGGGACTGGCTGAGCAATGTATGATATATACACACACTGGAGTTCTGTGAAGATGATAAAAGAAATGAAATTATTATAGCAGACATCCTGAGTAACTGATATAATTATTTTTTAAATTCAGAAATCAAAGTGCAAAATGTATGTATACTATACTATACTATTATGTATTAAGAAAAACTAACACAATTTCTTTGGTCGATCTCCCCTTAGAGCTATGTAAGTATTTTTCCTCATTGTAAAACAAATTTAAACTTATATGTTTCAAAAATCTGTAAAAACTAAAGGCAATATAAAACAAATGAATCAAACATCATGTTGTGGTATAACCACAAAAAGAAACAATAGCATATTGTATCTAGCAAAATTTAAACTCCAATCTTTTAGTTATTATATTGTTAATATTATCCTGAGACTGTTTTGAGTATATTACAAAATAGGATATGGAGAATTTTATCAAATAGTTATATGAATATTTTATTATTGAGAATGGAGCTTTTCATTGTATAGATGTATGATGTACAGTGTTGTATAGATCCAACACTAATAAGATCAAATAAAAACCATATATCTCTGAACTCAAATCACACTTAGTGATATTTTTAAACCCACACACCCACCTTTTCGTTTGTCCATGAAGAAGTCCATGTTATTGCTGTGTCTAGATTTTCTCTCCAAAGTCTTGTGCAGTTGTAGATGGGACTTTTCCTGAGGTGACTGGATATAAAGTGTGTGACTGATTCATGCTGCAACACTAGACTGAAAGACACTAGGATTAAGGGTGTGAGTGCTACCTGCCCTCAGTATTCTGGATAGAATGAACACAAGGTCTACAATGAGTTGTGGCTGTCCCTTGTTGCCTTCGCTGTGTTCTGGTGCCATGAACTATTGCCCCTCTGGCATGTACCCACTGCACTAGAGCCAGTCAATTATGGACTGAAGTTTACAAACTTTGAGCTAAATAAACCATTTCTCCTCTAACTTTGGGTGGTGGATATTTTGTCTCAACAACAAGAGAAAAGTAACTAAAACAGTCTAGAAATTACAATAACAAACACAGTAACAATGAGCATCCCCACAGCACAAAATCATGGCCTCCAAAGATTATCTCCTGCTCAAAACAGTTAATACTCCTTGAGAGCTTGTTTGGAGGTTCTAGAAGGGGGGCACAGCTACTCATATACCCTTGACCAAGGAAACGGTCCTCCTCTATCAGGGATGGTCGTCCTCTTCGACCAAGCGGCAGCTTCGGGAGGGACGCACATGGAGCGGTGAGGGAGGAAAGGGACAACCGCCTAGCCAGCGATAATGGGGTGACAGATGTCACAGCCAGATCGCCCTCACATCAGTTAATATTCCTAAAAGACATACCTGATTCAGGATGTGAAATAGGAAAAAACGAAAAACAGGCTATTACACCATAGCTAAAATACAAGGAAACTATTGAGTGTTTTATCAAGACAACCAACGTACCAATTTGAAAAGGCCCACCTTAGCCAAGGATGACACAAGTGAATATCAACAAGAAAAATAATACTAATAGATCAAAGCACAACAAATATGTATGTTTAAATCCTCAAGTTGCTGTTGATACTAAAAACAACAAACTAAATATTGATTAACTATTCAGGAAAATGGGTAGAGAAAAGGGTCTGATAAAAGTGTCTGATTGTCCTTCTTTTTCCACTTTACCAACCGACTTTTGTGCATTATTGTCTTATTAACAGAGTTCCTTCTGAATATTTGTTTTAAATTCAAAGAGTCTATTGGTCTGATCTTATTAAATATGAACTGTCTTTTTCTATTAAAAGGTAAATGGAGGTATAATGATTTAGATTACACGTGCCCCCAGGAGTCTTGTGTAGGAGGTATGACCTGGCCGGGGTGGGTGGTGGAGGGCAGTTGGTCATGGGGGATATGACTGGGAAGTGTCCTCAACTCCTCTATTTTCTCTCTCTGCAGACTTCCTCCACTAAGCTTTTCTGTCATGCTATTTCTGCTTTAGAGCCATCTACCCTGAACTGAATTCTATGAATACCTGAGCCAAAATAACCTTTTTTTAAATTTAAATTGTGGGTGTCAGGTATTTTGTTGTAGCAATAGGACAGGCAACTAATACAAGAGAGTTTAATCTTTTATGATACTTAGTTCACAACGGGTCACTACCCAGGAGCTATAACACCAAGTTTGTCATAAAGGCACAATATTATGGGTTTATAATACCTATATTTATTCCTTAGAATATTTCTATTGATGACTTATTAATTTTAATTTTATGAGTTTTATTATATTAAACAGTACTTAAGAGGAAAGATTAAAGTATTGAATTTTAAATATTTATTGTTTATAAAAAAGCATAAAATTTTCAACATCAACTACTTTTTATTGATAAAATTCCAAAAAATAACAACAGAAATAAATTCCCATATGAACTACAGTGAAAATACCATTGTAACTTACAAAAGAAATAATTTTATTTCAATTATCACACCTTCAGCTGTCTTTACACTTGACAATAGCATTCACATGTGTATCACTTGCACTGATAAAACACATGTTTTACTTTCCTAGCCTTTGTGTGGGACATACTTGACATCTTTCTGGACTGCCATTTTGTTGAGAGATTCTTATTATATTATATGTAGTTAACAAGGACATAAAATATCAGTAAAGTGGTAAATTCTTAATATGTATTGTGCATTTAGAATGAACATTGACATTTTCACGTAAGCTGTGTACTTGCCTACAAAACCTAAAAGATAACATCAAAAATAAATTCCATATGAACTACAGTGAAAATCCCAATGGACCTTTCTAACAAAAATAAGCCTTGCTTCAAATGTCACACCTACATCAATCTTCGCACATGACAATTGGATGTTCCATAAGCGTTTACTCTCTTTTCCTGACTAGCAGGCCATTCTTGTCAACTCTCTTGTCTTCCTATTTTGTCAAAAGCTTCCTACTATAGTGTACAATGTATACTTAGCAGGAAAATAAGATATCAATAAAATAAAATTAGAATATGTAAGATTGTTTAAAATAGACATTACAATTTTCACATCAGGTGTTTTCACACACGAAAACTGCATTGTCCATATACAATTATTGCTTACACCAATAACACATATGTTTTCTTGTCCTTTTTGAAGGCACATTTGATGTCTTTTTGCCTGTCCTGTTGTCAAGGTAAGTCATTGTGATGGTGTGCCTATATGTTCACCTGTCAGCTGTACAGTGTATTCCATAAATTTTTTAGATATATCCCTGGGCAGAAACATCTTGTTTTTCTTCTTCTGGAAAGGATCTTATGAGTTTCAATTCTAATACTCTAAGCAAATTTCTCCATATTTTTCATCTGTTATTTTGTTTCTAAAGTATCAAGCTATTTATGACACACACATTTAGGATCAAGTAAGGCACAGTCACTGATCAATGCTTTGTGTTTCAAGTGACATTGCAGTTGCCGCATAACCATCAACATCTACTCCATCTTTGAGTTTGTTGTAGAAGTTGCTATCTCAGCTTCCACTTTGTCAAAATTTCTCTGTCAGGGCCGGAGGGTTAGCTCAGTGGTTCCGGCGCCTGCCTCGCAAGTGCAAGGACCTGGGTTCGATCCCCGGTTACCACATATAATGTTGGGCGTGGTGGCTCACGTCTGTAATCCCAGCACTCGGGAAGCAGAGACAGGAGGATTGCTGAGTTCGTGGCAGCTTGCCTGGGCACCATAGTGAGCTCAGGGCCAGCCTGAACTACAAAGCGAGACCCTGTCTCCAAAAAGCAAAAAAAAAAAAAAAAAAAAAAAAATTTCTCTGTCAATAGTTTCATCATGGTGTAACATTGATATCAGTGGTACCAGTGCATTTTCTTTGCCATATCTGAGGCCGGCGTTTTATCTTTCTCAAATCCAAATTTTGTACTGTATAAATTGTTTACAATATCCACAAATCTCTCAAACAATGAGTGAATAGCAACCAGATTGTTAATTCTTTTTCTTTACTTGCTGGTAGTTTTATCATCAAGCCTCAGAGAGTTTTGAAGGAAACCAAATCTCAGGGTCATTTTCATTCCACAAACCTCAAGTCCACTCCTATTGCTTTTCCATAAATTTTATATTCCTGCAGTTACCATGAGAAAGCCTTGCTAAGTACAGCAGAACTATGGATGCTTTCAGTTCAGCCAGTTAGGTGTCATAATAAATACATTTTTGAATATGGCTACTGCTAGATACAGAACATTTTACCTATATTTCAGCATTTGTGTATTTCACATGTTGTAGTATTCTGTCTGTTACAAATAATTTCCAACATCAAATGGTAGGGTGGGCATTGCATCCAATAGGTTTTAAGATCCACATTATATTTTAAGACCTGATTTTAACAGATCATTCCATTTGGTTGCATGACCATGTTGTACATTTTGAATAGTAAAATATGTACTCACATTGCTGTGGGGCTTTTTTAATGTGAAATAAAGAGGTCTGTGTTCCCTATGCCTCTATCAGCTGATTCTTGCTCCAATTCACTGTCACAGGAACTTTGACTCCAGTGGGCCACTTTAAAAAAAATCCTAAATGAACAGAAATTTAGCAATGAGCATTTAATGAATAAAACTCACCTGTTGCTTCTTTGGAGCTCCTGTATACACTTTGCTATTTGTCAAGCAGGTGAATGTACATATGGGCTTTTTACTTCCTCAGGCACTACTACTGTGAGTCATACCCACATTCCATGTATGGTAAAATACATGTTTTATCACAGAACAGTGATGTGGGTGTGTTTTATTTCCTGTGATGCTCAGGTAAACATGAAAAATCTGTTAAGCTTTATGTGGGGAAAAATCCTGGCTTGATACTTTGGTACACACCTTGCCATTCACTGTGCCAAGTGGGTAAACATGAAGATGGCTTCCTTTTCCCCCCAGCACAACTACTGAGATGCACAACTCACTGCTGTTATGCTATAGAACAAATTTATAGTAGAAAAGTATTGGATGGGTTGTAATACAATATTATCTTTAACATGGACAGAGAGCCTCTAGGAATAGTCATTAGATGAGAAACATGCATTGAACTCTCACTGTGTGGCTGAAACACTTGTTTTCTCCTCAAATATACAGAAGACACCAAGCTAAATCTCTACCAGCAGGTAGTTTATTCTGATAGGATCCAGACTGACATGTAAGGGGTCATGTGGAATAAATGGGGTCATGTGGAGATGGTCATGTGGAATAAATGGGGCAACAAGCAAGTGATTCTGAGTACCACATAGTGTGTACAATAGAGGCTAATAAAATATATGCTAGAAGCAGGAGATAACACTATAAACATATATTCTCCTTAGTCAATACAATATTTAACAAGGTATTAATATTATACATTTCAAATATTTTGTTTCCATCTCCTTCATTTGGTTCGACTTTGTGTTGAACAAAACTTGGATTATTCATCTCATCACCCTACGGCTTAAGCAAACATCTATGTGAATATCCCAGTATAATAAGAAGCTCTATTTAGTAACACACTACTTTAGCATAATGACTCTTTTCCTCTGAGAATTGGTTTTGAAACTCATCCAAATTTTCTTAGAGGAAACTCATTTTGACTGTAATAGCTACATGTGTAATGAGATTAGGCTAACAGAATCCTGCCTTTTTTTTTACATACTAAAATATATCAGATTTAAATGTCTTTATTTCAATCTGAGAGTAACATATGAATAACTAGGAGTGGTTTACAAGTGTACAAAGCTTGCAGTTTTGTTTTCTACCCAAATGGCTGCTTGTATTATAAGTAGTGTGCTCTAGCTTGGGGAATATCAATTCAACGTCTAAATCTGCAGGTAGAGGTGTTTCCTTGCCCAGGAGTCTACTAAGCATGCCAGAAAACCACATGGAGCAGAGGGCTATGGTGCCTAACACTAACGTGAGACCATCGTCTTGTTAATTTCCTGGTGCTCATGTGTGTTTTGTTAACTCACCAATTCTGTGGTTTCTGCATATTTTATGTCTTACCACATATATCAGAGTAATGGTGTATGGGTGGCATTTGTAGGCAAGAGGGAAAAGACTGGTCACAAACAGGTTCCTTGGTTTCTGAAAATGAGCCCTGAAAGAATTTGTGTTAAATAACAAACTATGGTGATACTCAGTCATTCTGTGCTGAAATGTGAGTTTTTGCTTTTTTAAAGCCCTATGTGACCCTATTGAGTGTGTACTACACACACACACACACACACACACACACACACATACTTACATACACACAGACAGGCTAATTATTTGAACACATCTTCCTGTGAACCTCCTGGAACTATAGTCTGCTTTATTCATTCTGACCTTGATCATGTACTGCCTTACTGTTCCTTAATTGTTCCTTAAGTTTCATGTCTGTAGTTCCAGATGTCACCTTAGAGTAGAATACTTAGATTATAGAGGGCTTGCTGTTTTTATAATCATAGTTCTTCCTCTTACACCCTAATCCCCAATACAGTCCTCTATATGTGACTATTGCTAAAGAAATACAATAATCTTCATGAGAAGCATCATCATTTTTAGTGATTATCAATCATCAAGCCATGTGCCCACACTGGCTGAATGATTTGCATTCTCAGTCTTCTACATTTTACAAACCTTGTATGTTTTAGCTATTTAGATATTAAATTTACAATAAAATATTTTAAACATTCAAAACTAGCAACATAAAAGTTCATGTATTCACCATCACTGATATAATTGAAGACCCTGTGAAGGGTGGAATATATAGTGAGGCTAAGGCTCACAGAGAGAAAAGTAAATTGCACAACTCTTTTATTTAATTTCTTCTAGCTGAGGTCTATGGAGCTCTGGAAGAAAATGTGAATTACATAGAAATGACCAAATTTAGCTATGTAGATAATGGTGGTATGGTTTTTGAAAGAGTTGAAAGCAATTTCCAAAATTGTCTAACCTATGTCCAGGAAGTAACTATGAGTTGTGAAAAGCTGCCCCAGACTTAGAAGAACTTATTCCACAATCATCCCAGAGGGCCTCATTGATCACCCACTCTTCCTCTTCCTTCTTATCTCACGGTTTGCTGATTTTTATAGCATGTTTTTCTTATTTCCCATGAAACATTTATGAGATCCTGCCATTTTAAAATGTTGCTCTAATTCCAGAAGGCAAATGTAGAATTATTAGAAGTGAAATGCTAGTTTTATTTTACCAATGCTTCAGATACAGAAATGTCAAATGAGTTGGAGTTCTGGCTTGGAAAAATGTTGGGCATTAGGGGGAAATTATCTTAAGAATTGCAATATCTCCAGGCTATAAAATTCAATTGGAAAATCCTATGAAAAGAGTCTTTCTAGTGAAAGTTTTCAGAGGCTTGACTATGACTGGAAATACCACAGAATAATTAGAATGAAAATGATTTCAATATTTGTAGGCTCCACTGGAAAAATGTAGTGAAAGAATACAATATTTCAAAAACCTAGGACCTCACAAGCATTTTAGATAATCCTAAGGGAAATGTGTCTTGCTGAATAAAATACTTGCATTTTCATGATAATTCTTTTAAACATGTACTGCTATTAGTAAACTTACAAGGTCGCATCAGCCATTTCTATAACTCTAAATGTGTCTTTTGAGATGAATGACCAGGCCTTATTAATTTTGTACCTGAATGAAAATTGGTCCAATTCATGAAGAATAAGTAACTTATCTATCTTTCAGTGAAAATGATGTACCTTCCTAGTAGACCCTCTATTCAGTAGTTACCATATTCTAGATTTTTCAAACTCATTATTCAAATATTTATTCATTATTCATTAAGTTGCTACCATTTGAACACCTACTATGAGTCATGTGTTCTTCTAGGACATAGATGGAATACAAGTCAACATTAAGAGGCTCACCATAAATAAAAGGATATGTACCTAAAAGCTGTAACACATGAAGTAATAGTTAAGCACCAGAAGACAGGTATACATAAACTTTTATATAGGATCAGAGGAGGAATGAAGAACTTTGTCCTAAAAGAAATAAAACTATCTTTTTTGTCTGTAGAAGTAGATTTTAACTATGCCATAGAAATATTGACAACATTTAGATTTGTGGGTCTAGAAGGGCACTGTATCCAAGAAAATAGTACAAATAAATACACAGGAGAAGAATCACGGAACATGTTTTGTGACTCAGTAAAATATGTAAGAGCTGGTGCTACAGTACTAGATGTGGAAAACGGTTGTAGACAGTACCACTAGTCCTAGACAAGGACACATAATCCTTCCTATAGATCTCAAATGACAACTCCAGGAATCCATGCTTCTTTTTTTTACACACATGGGTGTGAGGATGGTTCAGAAAACCACTAAGAGAGGAATAAGCTGCAGAACAAGACTGGACACAAGAGATACACTAGCTATTTCTTTTTCAAATGCATAGTAATAAGTGCTAGCCTGAAAGTGTTTGGGATAGTGGAAAAGGCTGAGACTAAACCAGGAATATAATAGAAGATCACATAATACTTTGAAAATTGTGGCTGTTGGTGAAAAGAATTAAAAATTAATTAAACATTAGCCATATTTTTGGTGTTTAAAAATAGTGTGGGTCTAAAAGTGATAGTGCCCTCCAGCACAGTACAGAACAATAGATAATACCTAGATTTAGAAGGAAACACAAGAATTATTCCAAAATTAGTGAACTCAGAGCATGGCACAATTCTTAGTCCTGTAAGGAATGACAGGTATTAGTTGCTGCCTCATATATTCTTTCTTTCTTCCACAGCAAGACAGGGAAGAGGGAAGAGAGTACAAAGCCATGTAACTAAAGGGTAACATCTCAGCCTGCCATGTGCAGTAGGTGTGACATGAAGAGTCAGCGCGATCACACCTGAGCTGGAGTGATGTAGATTACACTCAGGTTTTGATTTAAATCACCATACTTGTATCTTTCTATTTTTTCTCTTTTTCACATTCTGCCAGAAGGTGATAAAGATTTGTCTATACAGGAAGACACATGCTGGAGTCAGGGCCTCCAACTGGGTGGATCTTTGGGTCCTTGAATGAGCAAGGTGGGGGATGGCCTCTGAATTGTGGAGGATAAGCACTCTGCTACCTTGTTAAATAACAGGAAAAAATACCTTCTACTTTATTAAAGTTTTTTTTATTAGAATAATGACTAAGTATTCATCTTAGCTAACATAGTATGCATTTAGTAGAGATATACTGTATCAGAGATTGAATAAACAATTTAATGAATGCATTTAAGTTCAAATTAGAACAGAAAAATAATGACACCAGAATATTATCACAGTTAGAAAAATATTTATAGCTAAAATAAATGATTTGGTATTTACCTGTGTGAATTAATAGTTGAGATTAAAATAGATTACAAAAATAATAGTAAGAGGGGTAGGAGGAAAGAAACAAGTCTAGAGAGAAGTGGAGCAACCAAGACAAATCCTCGAAGAACACATGTAGAAGAGACAGTGAGGGTGCAGTAAGAAATTCAAAAGAATGAATGAATGTCATAAGAGCCAGCTGAGTTTTGCAGAGAGATATTCCACAAAACTGGAAGGATTGGATCAGTGATCTGGTCTGAGTAGGTACTCAGGAACTGTGGTCTATGAATATAGATAATCATCTTTCCAGAAGCTTGTCAATGGCCTGCATAAGAAACAAGGAAGCATGGGCTGGTTCAAGAGAAGAGCAGGATCAAGATAAGGCTCTGTTGGATGGGGAAACAATAGGCATTGGCAGGGGGAATGAAGGATGTTGTAAAGAGAGTGATATTAACAAATTTTTAAGAGGGTGAGATGGGGCCCGTTAATTGATTCAGCAGGTTTCAGGAGGGGAACAAGAGATTTAGTTGAAGGGTTCAAATAGTATACGAGAAAAGAGATGGAAGTGGGGGAGGAGTTGGATGAAGATTTAGAGAAATTTTTGAGAACAGGAAAGCCAGGAAGTAAGGAAGGCAGCTGAGGGAGTTTGGTCTCTGACATTCCTTTTTTCTTCCACCCGCAAGAACAAGGCTTATTACAACATATTCCCTACAGTGCTCTATAATTCTCTTGGCAAACAGATGCTAAGCTTTATGTCTACTGACACAAAGCAGTTTGATTGCTGTATCAAGACATCAGAATAATCACGGTGATTTGTGTGTCTGCTGCCCTACTAAAATGAAAAACAAAGTAAGTTTTAACAAACTTGCTCCTTTCACTTTCTTCAAAAAGCATAAAATGCTTACTTTTATATTTTTCTATCGATTGTGTTGTCTTAACATTAGCAAAGCAGATCGTGTCATGAGTCACTTTGTTTTAACTGCTTGCATAATATAAATTAATCAAGTCTATAGTTTTGTATCTTAAATTCTACTAATTCTTAGATATTTATTATTGCATCATTATTAGCGGGTTCTTTTTTTTCTTTGGACAAATCCTATATTTCTTAATGTCACTGTTAGTAGAGAGCATTAATTACAACTAGAAGGGTGTACACAAGTATTTTTACCTAAGAAATTATTTTAATTACATTAAAAAGGAAGCATTATCTACTAGGTATTAAAGTAGACATGGAAAGAGTTTTGTGTAGCATATTTTGAAATCTTTGGACATTTAACTTAGACATATATTTTCTTACATCAGATGTAAATATCTATCTCTCCTGATGGTATCTATCTCTCCTGTTTTAACAATTTATAGCAAAAATAATAACATGAACAAAGATTACTATCAATGAACTCAATGGCTAAAAGTACAAAATGTGCCTTTATTACTTAATGTCATTTAAATTTTCCACTCACACCAAAGGAGTCTGAAATTACCAGGTTGACTATAATAGGGCATCTCAATTAGAAAACAAATGATGAGGTAAATGAAATACACTTCTATGCCACATAATTTAAAGTCAGAAAACATATAGTTTACATGTATGACTTGGCACACCATTTTCTTTCTCTATGCTTTTTTGCTCTTCTGTTATCTGTTTAGAAATAACTTATTTGTGTGTATGTTGAAATAAACTATATTTAATTAGAAAGAATTTTTCTACACTGTAAACATTCCAATGACATTGACTAATTCAATAAATACATTATGTGGAACTACTAAGGGTTGGATCTTAGGCTAGGTTTCAAAGTACTTGATAGGAGCAAGACCTAAAAGGTCTTGTTTGTCATATGAATAGAACTTTATCCAAAAGACGATGAGGAAGGGTGATAAGATTTGCTCTTGAGGAAAATTTTCTTAACATGACAAGGACTGCAACCATAAGTCAAACTTCTTTGCTCTGTAGTAGAATCTTCTCACTATTAAAAAAATACATATTTTATAAAATACATATTTTGAAGTGCCGGGCGTGGTGGCTCACACCTGTAATCCCAGCACTCGGGAGGCAGAGGCAGGAGGATTGCTGAGTTCGAGGCTTGCCTGGGCTACATAGTGAGCTCAGGGCCAGCCTGAACTACAAAGCGAGACCCTGTCTCAAAAAAAAAAATACATATTTTGAGAAGGAAAATCTTTTTGATATATTGCTATGATTACTTGGGCAGAGCCATATATCCCATTTTTTCTCAGGATTGACCTGATTTCAAATCTCTGTCACATTATTCCTAAAAGTAAATTTATACCCAGCACTATTGTCCAACTACACCAAAAGTACTTCTTCAAATACTTCCAAATAAGGTGAGTTGTAGCATCTTTAAGTTGAATGAAGGCAGAACCCAAGTCTTCTTCCTAAAGGAAGGGAAAATGTTATGAGACAAATAATAATAAGATGTAGTGCTGATGATCAAAGTTGCTAGAAGACAAAAGGCAAAGGGAGAGGCTGGAAAGTTCCTGTCATCAAGAAATGTCTTCAGAAGACTAATAATGAATGCCCTTAAAGTTGGAAAGCACTTTTTGTATTGTCAGCAGTGGACTGAATGTAAAATGTCAGTAGTAATAACGTAAATGACATTTCATTATATAAGTTGAAACATAGTCAATTAATGAAGTGGAGAGGAAGGAATGGAGTTCAGCCAGTCTGCACATCATCTAAGCACCATGATCAGTGAACTCCATCTTGTGTGCTGGCAGAATCCTTGTGAAACATTGCTGAAGTGACAGAGATAAAAAGGGCTTTTCAAAGAAAGAGATGGTGAAATTTTCAATTTAGAAAGGTCACTCTAGAAACGGAAGAGTTGAAGTTGTTGGGACAGTTAGATGAAAAATGAGTAGTGATAAAGTTCTAAATTAGGTGGTACATAGTGACCTACATGGAAATTGAGGAAAGGCCAGAAAAATAGAGTATTCCCATAAATTCACTTGCACCCAGAGCCTATGAAGTGATACTATTTAGAAAGAGAGTTTTCAAAGATTTAGTAAAGTGAGGATAAGTTCATACTAGATTAGGGTAAATTCTAAATCCAATAGGACTGTAGTCTTTGTAAGAAGAAGGAAATCTGGGACAGGAGAGAAAGTGTGCAATAACGGAGGCAGAGACTGGAGTGAGGCAGCCGCAAACTAAGGAGTGGAAAAGATTATTGGCAACCAAAAGAAGGCAGGAAAAAACAGGAAGCAGGACAATAGACACTATGCTTAGGACCTTCGCAGAGAGCATGGCCTTGGTGACATTTTGACATTTTGATTCTGGTCTTCTAGTTTCTAATAAGGCATTTAGATTTGTTTTTAAACTATCAACTTTATTGTGATTTTTTATCATTGTAACTTACTACCTAGGACATGAGTATAAGAGATAAAAACAAAAAGAACCCCCAAAAAATCAAGACTTAATGATTATTTGGACAGTAATAGAGGACAACTTTGAATACATACATGTGCACAATGAAAGTAGAATCTTTAACAAGAGCAGAAAGCAAGAATCAACAAAAACCTGTCCCCTCCCCGTCTGCCCTCACATTGTTGTTAATATTTTAATATTAATACTTATAAATTTTATTGAAGTATAATACTCATTTGTTTACATATTTCCTGTCATTATTTTCTATCAGTAACTCTGTTATAGTAGAGCTAAATATTTGTGGCAAAAGCCTCATGGCCTATAAAGCTTAAAATATTTACCATCAGCTTTCTATAGAAAATGTTTCCAACCTCTTACCAAACAAGAGTTAAAGATCTAGTGCTCTAATGAATTTCAATGTTCTACAGGATAACTAGGTGACTATCTTACAGTATTAGATGAAAATAAATTCATGGAATATTTTAGAAAGTTCTTCATGGCTTTCACATGTCATTGGAAAAATAAAACAGCAAATTAGAACTACATAGGGACATTATTAAATCACTGCCACCAAATGATTGATCTTTGCTTGACAAAAAAAAAAAAAGAATTAAGATGTGTTATGTACATGTCCCAAATCACCATCATAAATGTAGAAAGTATGTACTACAAACATGTACTAATAAAAATAAAATTTAGAAAAAAGAGGAAAGAAGGGGACAAACCACAGATATACTTTTGATAAAAACAAACCAAGCACTTCTGGCCTGCCCAGGACCATTTAATCTCAACATATTGTTCTTCTCCAAAAGGCAACCATTGAAGATCCTTGTTGCTGTCTATAGGAAAAGGTGGTCCATGATGTTGGACTTGCCAATCTAAAGAGAATATTCTAGACTCTGAAGTGGCCCTTCCTTTCCTAAATCTGCTAATATATTAAGGTTTCTTATCACTGATCCTCTGGTCTGAAATGGTGCTTCTCAGCCTTCCCCACCAAAGAGCCCTATGGTAGATGGAAAGTAAAGGAGAAAGGTAAAAGAGTTAACAGGCTTTATAAAAACAAAACAAAACAAAACAAAAAAACCTGTGCTAAGCAGGATAGGAAAACAGATCTTAAACTGAGTCTTAGGGCAATAAATCTTGGTATAGATAATTCTTGATACCAGATGTTTGGTGTAGATAATTCTCAATACCAGATGTATCGGCTTCAGACTTCCTGGGAGAAGCTGGTCCCTACTCCAGGAATACAGACCCAAAAAACACAGCTTTCAGATCATTAGGGAGGATGGAAGCAGAATCTGTTATTATTAAGGACTCTAGAAATTTCTCAAAATAATGTGTCCAGCCCCAGCTTCTAGCCAAAGCTGTGACTGTACACATACAGTTACTATGACCACATCTGCCTTTTGGCTTGGTGCTGCTTTTATCTGCAGTAATTATAAATAGGAGGTGAAAAAGCTTAGGTTTGCCTCTGCCCGACAAGAGACTGTTCTGATCTTCTGCCGTCCATCAGCAGTAGTTCTGTGCCCGTGCTGTTTTTCTGGTGATGACACATTGAGTGGTAATGTGTGTAGTGGCTTTTTTCACAGATCGAGCTGGTAAAATTTATTAAAGGTGCACCACAGTTGACAAATTGCCCTTGTCAACACAGATAGCCATCAGGATTTTAGGCCAAGAGCACGTCAAGAAGATAAGCAGCTGAAAATGTCTTTGAAATCTCATTTGATTTTTTAAAATATATTTGAATTTGGGGTTCTCATCTATAATCACTGTTTATATTATAAAACAATATTTTTATGAAAAGGGATACTCAAGTTCTAAGATGTGAAATGTGTGGCTATGCACACATTTTAGCATTACCAAGAGAGTAAAAGAGATCCTTGTACTAGTACACTGGAGATGTTTTGCGGCACAGTTTTTTTTAAATGCTTATTACTCATCACTTAAAAAATAGTAGATTAAAAATCAAAGGCCAAAACACAAGTGAACAAGACTCTTATTTTCAGAATCAGAAAGTCTTATGGTTACTTCCAAGGCCTCATCTTAAAGTTCAGAGTGATTAAAAATGGACCCTCTAAAACTCTCCTCAGTAGCTTTGACAAAAGTCTTCTAATTAAATAACCACTCGTAATGCTAAAGAACAACAACACACACAAATGTGCTGAATCACTCTGCCACTGAATGTAAAGGTAATAATTGCCTCTCTCATTGGATGTTTTAATATTAAAATAAACTCTCACATACTTGTTTAACCAAATCTCATGTTAATTCAAGATTCTGAGCTTCTGTATATTTTCTATGTAAGCATAGTGTAAGTTAAGGTTATTCCCAAAATGATAAGCAGGAGCTTCTTTTTTTTTATTTATCCTTTTTTTAATTGAATTCTTTATTGGTACAATTTATATACATCTCAAAAACACATATAACATTGGGAAATTTGTACCAGTATATGCCACAAGTTAATTCTCATTTGTACCCATATCCCTACCCACTCCCCCCTCCTCCCTCCTTTATACATGCTCTTTTATTTTCTTTCAGTATCATATTTATTCCTTCCCCTCATCACAATCCCACACCAAGTTTCCTATAGAAATATTCCACTCTATAAAAGCTGTCCTACTTTCTAGAACTCATTTGCATCTACAGGTGTTCATGCCAAAGAGAAGATCCGGGAATTGTCTATCTATGATCTATTGATTTCACTTATTAGTATATCCTCCAGATGTCTCCATTTGCACCTAAATGGATCGATCTTGTCATTCTTTAT